>ML102612.1:0-151849 GCA_003697995.1 Taxidea taxus jeffersonii
AGAGAGAGAGCAAGCGCACAAGCAGGCAGAGTGGCAGGCAGAGGCCGAGAGAGAAGCAGGCTCCCCATTGAGCAAGGAGCCTGATGTGGGACTCGATCCCTGGACCCTGGAATCATGACGTGGGCCGAAGGCAGTAGCTTAAGCGACTGAGCCACCCAGGCATCCCTAACACCTGTTTCTTAATGTTGGCTTGCTTTAAGCTTTCCCAAATTCTTAGGAGCCACATAAAGTCTGAAAACATATGAATTAAAAATGGCCTGCTCCTGGCATTATCTCCTCTAGATTTCTAAATTCTACCATACATATTTTTTCAAGGAATATAATCTAAAGACCAAAGTGTATTCATATATTTCTTTAAATATTAAATTCCCTCAAAATTGAAAGACTAGTCAATCAGTAAAAGAAACAGAAATTAAAAACCCAATACACGGGGCACCTGGGTAGCTCAGTGGGTTAAAGCCGCTGCCTTCGGCTCAGGTCATGATCCCGGGGTCGTGGGATCGAGCCCCGCATCGGGCTCTCTGCTCTGCGGACAGCCTGCTTCCTCCTCTCTCTCTGCCTCTCTGCCTACTTGTGATTTCTGTCTGTCAAATAAATAAATAAAATCTTTAAAAAAAAAAAACCCAATACACATATTACAGGGTAACAGCTAACTTATTCATTGTCAAAGTCAGTTGCAATGCAAAATTATATTTAGTTTTCTATTCATTACATTAAAATTGCACAAACTATGATAGACTCTTTCCAAATAATTTTTAATAATATAATTTTTCCAGCAATGGGAAAACCGGTATTTTTTAACAGATATTTTAAAGCTCTGAGATTAAAAAAAATTTAATATTCCATTTAGGCTCTCATGCAGAAAGCTAATGTGTTTAATTTTAGGTTCTTGGCAAAATATGCGACTCTTAAAGAGAAAACAAAATCTAGACTGCTGTCTTGGACTTTTTAATAATGTTCTTCTTATTGCCCTTCATTATGTGGGCAATCCATTTCTTTATCTAAAGTCACAGCCAGACACACATATGAACAAGAAGGCAAATAACCAATAACCAATGTTATTCAGAGCATAAATGAGTTCTGAAATTTGGGCATAGTCCCTTTAATAGAAAGCTTACCATTGTGGGAACCTGCTAATAAATCTTCCTCTTCCTCCCCACCCTCACCCCGTTCTCCTCCTTCTCCAGACTTACTTCAGTCAGCATAATGTCTTTAACGTTCATCCATGTTGTAACATACGCCAGAATTTCCTTTCTTCTAAGGTTGAGTAATATTCATTGTTACAGTTGCAATTTAAAAAAATGTCACTTTTATTTTTTTAATTATTTTTTATTTTTTTAAAAGATTTTATTTATTTATTTGACAGAGATAGAGATCACAAGTAGGCAGAGAGGCAGGCAGAGAGAGGGGGAAGCAGGTTCCCTGCTGAGCAGAGAGCCTGATGCAGGGCTCGATCCTGGGACCCTGGGATCATGACCTGAGCCGAAGGCAGAGACTTAACCCACTGAGCCACCCAGGCGCCCCCAAAAATGTCACTTTTAGAAGTAGAAAGATACAGGGAAGGATAAGTAAGGACATAGAGAAAGGAAGTAATATAAGCAATAAAGCAGACTAATAAAATTACATTATATTGGTACCCTACCAATACAGACTGTGCATTTTTTATGACTATAAAAAGTATAAAAATTGGAGATATATTTGACTAGAAAAAATCCTTAAAAGTCAGGCAGAGTACTCACAGACTACAAGAACATTACAAATAAATAACAAACTAATGACTAAAATCATCTTAATATTTTGGAAGTTAAGAAACACTTCCTTGGGGCTCCTGGGTGGCTCAGTGGGTTAAAGCCTCTGCCTTCAGCTCGGGTCATGATCCCAGGGTCCTGGCATCTAGCCCCACATCGGGCTCTCTGCTCAGCAGGGAGCCTGCTTCCCCCTCTCTCTGTCTGCCTCTCTGCCTACTTGTGATCTCTGTCAAATAAATAAATAAAATCTAAAAAAAAAAAAGAAACACTTACTTAAATAACCTTTGAATCAAAGAAATTTACAAATGACATTACATGCGATCTAGAAAGCATGGAAAAAAGAATAATTCATATTAAATACTTTATATTAAAACAGCTGAAGTGTGTTCAGAGAAAAATGAACAGCCTCAAATTCCTTCATGTTTGAAGAAAATTGAAAATAAAATAATTTAAACTCATTGTTATGGCTGGAATTACAACCATAATTCATTTATTGTAGTCCTAACCACAGTTCTTCAGAATGTGACTATATTTGGAGATAGTGCCTTTAGAGAGGTAATTAGGGTACACTGAGGTTCTATGGGTGGGCTCTAATCCAATGTAACTGGTGTCCTTATAAGAAGAAGAAAATAGGACATACAAAGAGAGTCAAGGGAGCCATGCACACAGAAAAAAGACCTCATGAGGCCTTGGAGAAAAGCCGAGGAGAGAGGACTCAGAAGAAATCAAACCTGCCAACACCTTGACCTTGGACTTCAAGCCTCCAGAATTGAGAAAGTAAGAAAGTACCTTCCTGCTGGTTAAGCCACCCATTCTATGGTATTTTGTTATAGCAGCCCTAGCAAATTAATATATTCATCTAAATAATTAGTAAAAGAAAAATAAAACAAACCAAAGGAAGTATGCAGTAGGGATTTAAAAAGACAAGGCATAAAATTGATGAAATAGAAAACACAAAAATAGAAGAAGGAAAAAAGAAAATAATGTTATGAAAACAAGAATAAAATCAATAAATGATTACTGAAATAAAAAATGATATAGAGCAGAAACACATAAGATTAAGTTCATAATCACAAATATAAAAGAGATGAAAATAATTATATGAATGTACATTTCATTCAAACCTATGACGACAGTTTGATAACCTGGAAGAAATGAATGATTTACTGACAAAATAAATTCTAAAACTGACCCAAGAAGTAATGAAAAACTTGAAAAGAATAATCACCATTACATTACAAAGGCAACTGAAAATCTAGTTTTTAAAAATAACTGTCAGGTGATTTTACAGCTGAAGCTCCATCATTTAAAAAAAATTCACATGTTTCATAGCTGAGTTCAACCTAATCTCTAAAACATCATTTTCACTATTCAAGATCATAATAAAAGATAAGAATCCCCCCAATTTGTCTCATGATGCTAATATAACAAGTCTAAAGCTTTATAAAGACGGACCTATCTGTCTGGGAAAACTGGGACTCTCAGATTAACCTTAGCATCACAAAAAGGGGGACAACTAGATACTAAGTATTTCATGATGTGGAGAAATAGGAGGGACCTACCACCTATAAATGGTGGAGCACCACCCATAAATATTCTTGCCCAGGAAAGGAAGGAGGGAGGAAAGGAGGGAAGGAAGGAAGGAAGGTGGAATGAAGGAAGCAAAAGGGAGGGGAGGGAGGGGGAGAAGGAAGGAAGGAGAGGGAGGGAGGGAGGAAGAGAGGAAAGGATGAACGTAATTCTAACTGAGTTTATAGATTTAACTCTTTATAGAAGTTACAGGGGGATAGAAGAATAAGTTGAACAATGCCCGGAAGAATTCTAATAGTCAAATCCAGAATGTGGGAAAATCAGCAGGTTTAATGATCTGGTCCTTTCAAAATCTAAGTGGTAAACCTAAAAGAGGAAGGAATACATTATAGACACAAAGAAAATTGAGAAATAGAAAAACAAAGTATGATGTATGGTCATTTTTGGACCGTGATTTGAACAAACAATAAAAAAACATTTTTTAGGGGCGCCTGGGTGGCTCGGTGGATTAAGCATCTGCCTTTGGCTCAGGTCATGATCTCAGGGTCCTGGGATCGAACCCCGCATCGGGCTCTCTGCTCAGCAGGGAGCCTGCTTCCCCTCCTCCCCCCGTCTGCCTCTCTACCTACTTGTGATCTCTCTCTCTCTCTCTTTCAAATAAATAAATAAAATCTTCAAAAAAAAAAAACAAAAAAAATTTTTTTAGATCAGTCAAGGGGATCTTGATTATGGATTGTGTGACCTGATACCAAAGAATTATTGTTAATTTTGTCAGTTGTAGAAATGCTATGTGACATTTAAATTATCCTTATCTGTTAGATGTAACAATTTGTAACATTATGTAATGTCTGAAATTTGATTTTAAATACTCCAGAACAGAGGGTGCCTGGCGGTTGGTAGAACATGCGACTCTTGATCTCAGGGTTGTGAGTTGGAGCCCCACATTAAGTGTAGAGATTACATTAAAATAAATAAATAAATAAACACTCTAGGAAGGAAAAAAAAAAGCATCTGTGTATGGTGGAAAAAATATAATTAAAAATTAAAAAATAAAAATAAATAATATAATTTTATTGATGAAATAAAATTAACAAAATTTTTTAGGCTCAGTGATGAGTGTGCTGGCGTTCATAGACTGCCCTCTCCACTTTAAAGTATATTTGAAAATAATTGTAATTAAAATGAAAAAATAAAACTCTAAAAATCAGATTTTCAGCTGAAGAAAAACATGTTTCTGCTCATAGTTTTTGGTACAAATATACATTGCCCGAGTTTGCCAATATGAACATTTATCATTACTTAGAAATTTAGAGCTTATTTCTCTGGCTGAACAATCAGACATTTGAGAATTCCTAGTATAACCTGCATATTTTTAGACATATTTTTCAAAAAAGACAAAGAAAGTCATAAAGACAGATTTGGCTCAGTAGGGGCAGCATGCAACTCTTGGTGTCAGGGTTGTGAGTTCAAGCCCCATGCTGGGTATAGAGATTACTTAAATAAATTTAAAAAAAAACTTAAAGAAAAACAGATTTGGGGAAGATGTGGGAATAAATATGTCTGAAAAACAAAAAAAGAAAACAGCAGCCTCTTAAGACATAGCCCAAGTTCGCTCTAAGGTATTGCATAAGAATGACTGAGACCTTTAGCTTCTCCAAGAAGAAATAAAGGTCATCCAACTACTTAGATGTCCAAAGGGCAGTTTGGTAAGAAAGAAGGAATTGCAAGTATTTTTAAGGATACGTTCTTTCTACTATACTCAATCCTACAAAGAGATGTCCTCAGTTACCTTTGAGTTGGGAAACTCTAAACTCTAAACTGACATTTGTTAGGCAAGGCTAGCTCATCACACTCTCTGCAACCGTTCTGCCCACTAGAGCATAAGTGTCCTGAGGGTAGGGACCATGCTTGGAGTCACTACCTAATCCCACCCAGTCTACAGTGCCCAGAGTATGGGAAGTGCTCAATGAATGTTATTGAATGGACTGAATACCTTTTTGTTATGAAATTATTTCTCAATCTCCTCTAACATATTCTAGTTTGTTTTCATTGAGATAAATAAAGGCTTTAGTTCCCCTGCAGCTTAAATACTAAAATCCCCATAACCACTTTTTTGATCTTATGGGATTTCGTGGACTTGAAAGACATTTATAATTCCAAATAATGCCCGAGGAAGTTAGCCAAGAACTCCACCATCACCTAGGAGTTTCGAAACCTTGAGAACTTTTTTCCTGGTGTATTTAAGAGTATCCAAGCTCAGTTCCTGACTAGGAATGTACTGGCTTACGTTGACATTTTTGCCTTTCCCCACCTCCCCACTAAGTAACGCTGCAGTTTCTTTTCAGGGTCATCCGTGATTCCAGCAGGTGTTTGGTGTGTGGAAGATAGCTCTCCATGCTTCCCTCAGCTCTTGCGGCTCTAATAAGAGACAATCCCCACAGCACAGTACAGTTTCTCAGCAGGATAAAAGCTAGTTTCTATAAGGTAATATTTCTCTCTGGAGAAAGTCTAGTTTGTAACTCTGGCACTATCAAATTTCCAGGTCATCTTTGCTTGCTGGGAAAAAGAATCCTTGCGAAGAGAAGTTGCTCCCTGGAGGGAGAAGGAGACAATGATCTCCCCCGGAACTGACACAGCGTCCTGGAAGGATGGCCACAATGGGCCATGGGGAGGCCGCCCAGCTGTTGGGCAGAGGAAGTCTGGGTGACCACAGAAGGGAAGATCCCTTAAATGGAATGACTCCCATGGCCTTCTGTAAAACTCTCTCAGAATGACCAATGCGGTCATGAACCATGCTCTGATCATTTTCCTGTTGTTGAAGTGGCTCGGCGGATTAATCAGATATTGCACCGGCTTTCTCAAAGGCACATGCATAGAATGATTTAAGGTCATTTTTCAAGGGCAAAAAAGGAAGAGATCTGATAGTGCTCCAGTGAGCAGAGAAGAACAACATTCAGCGGAGCCCCCATCGCCACCACCAGCAGGGAGACAGAGTACTGCGTGGGAGAAGGCAAGCTTTCCCACTGCACCTGTCTGGCTCTCTTTCTGCTGAAACTCTTGGCCAGCTCATTTCTGCCTTACCACGACCCACCGCACAGGGGTTGAGGGGAGGTCCGTCTGCTTCCCTCTGACACGAACCCAAAAGTACACATGCCTGCTCATCTCACTGCATTTCTTGTTTCACTCCAGTCAGGAGAATACTGCAAAGCAACTTCATCGGGACCTTTGGAGTTTACTCAATTTTTCAAGAATCTAGATAGACCTAGTAAGGGTGGGGGGGGGATCACTCGATGGAGAGTTGCACGCTGGGTAGCTGATTCAGGTTGAGGTTCACAACACCATTATTGGTTATATTTACCGAATGTCTTACCTGCTCTATTATCTGTTTTTTCAGATGTGAGCTGTTTTTTATTTTTAATTGCTCTTATTTACCAAATGTCTTATTAATTGCACTATCTGGTTTTTCAGATGCGCCCACATTTTTATTTCATTGCGAAGAGAGTCTAGCCTAACAAAACTGGTAACTTGCTCGATAATTCCAAGAACTGTTGTGCACCCTGTACAGGTTGAGCTGACAGATTCAGTGACTGCCACAAATGCCAGTGACTGGCATTTCTTTCCCTTAATCCTTATGATCAATGCTTTTCATAAGAACTAAAGAATTTGCCTTCAAAAGGAAATTTTAAACACTGACAATTTATTTGATAAGGATCAAATATTTTGTTGCATCAAATGCCTTCATTATTCAAAGGGACTGTTTCAGTGTCCTCCCATTATCTTCTAAAAACAAACAAGCAAACAAGTAAACCTTTGGAATCTTTTGTAATTTAAAGAAGTTCTATTCATGCCTACATTTCTGAAAAAGCCCACGTAGTCAAATATATCCTGATATGTCTATGGGAGGAGGTAACAATGGAAAACCTTTCCAAAAAAGTGTAAAGTCCATTATAGATTGAATGAATATAATATATTTTGTAAGATTTTGTTGTTTACATTTTGTCCTTTTTTTTCCCCCCACTCAAATACTGGACAGAAAAATATCTTGGCTTACTTATTCTCTTCTAAGTCTACATTGCTTTACTTTGGCCAAGCCCAGAATTCATTAGAATTCTGTAATAATATAGTTCACTGTATAGATTCACAAATGCTATGGGACAAATCACACCCAACAAAAAATCATAACTGCATAGAGAAAAAAACCTTACATAGCAGAGCATATGCCTATCTGCTTGATTTCCTCCTAAGGATTTTATTTTCTTTGTACACTATACTGTCTTTGGCCAAATACGTTATCATTTGAGAGTTAATCAGTACTCATAAACTGTCTCTCTCTCTCTCTCTCTATATATATATATATATGTATATAAATAAAATGAATTTATTGTTTTTTTAGCTACTTTTCATGAACTCTCAGCCTTTAGCTCTGTGTATTCAATTACCAAAAATTTCTTTTAGATGTCCTTGTTGCAAAGCTATTTACGAACTAATTGTTCTTGCAGTTATACTCATTAAGAAATAGCTTCATAGAAGCAGTTTCACCAGGTGAAGGTCCATGTGGTAATGTGACAGATGGATCAAGCTATTCTAAGTTTAAATTTTTTCCTTTTAAGGCTTAAGATCACCCAGGACACCTCATAGAAAGACCAAAAATCTACATACCTTTACATGTTTACAGTTAACTCCCTTCAATACATGTTCACTTGGGCTACGCCTTGAGGATCAAAAATGAATACCGCATGATTCCTCTTCAAGGAGTTAATGATCTGAGAAGAAACTGATAGATAAGATAGCCCTCTATGTAACAATATAATAACTCTAAAATTATCACTATGAATGAAAGGCTCTGAGTATGTGAGAGCAAATGATCAATTCCTTCTGGAGAATGTGTGGAAAGGTCATAGATTCACATTGTTGGCTGCTTCCAAATATTCAGTTGTTTCTTGGGTGGGATTGTAAGGGATTGCCCCCCACTTTGGTGCCAGGGATGAGTCTTCACAAGTTTAACCCACTCTAAGACCCCTTTCGAGTGATTTGCTCAAAAATGGACTCTATTATTTTCATTGGCTGCAGGAACCTATTCAAGGAACCTAAACTGATCTACTCAGAAGGAAAACTAGGACTTTGGTTTGAAAATTCCACCTTTCCTTCAACTTTCTTTCCCTCATGATTCTCCTTTGCTCTTCCCTTTTTCTCTCAGACTCTGGGTTTTGAGGGTCCAGTGGCTCCATTTGGTCTTCTCTTCTCTACCTACTTTGGCTTCTCTACCCTTCCTTTGGCTTCATCCAGTTGTATGGCTTTAAATATTATCTGTATGCCAACAATTCTGAAATGTATCTTGCCAGTCTAGACTTCTGTCCCAAATGTAGACTCAGATCCCTCTGCCTGCTCAATATCTTTACCTGGGTGTCCAACAGCCTTCTAAAATACTGTATGTCCAAAACCTAAGCCTGGATCTTCCTTCCCAAACCTGTCTAGGCCAAAAATCTTGAAGACATTTTTGACTCTTCCAATGTCTCTCACATCCTATCTGCCAGGAAATCCTATTAGGCCTACATACATTCAGACTCTTTCCAGAATCCCACCATGTCTCATCACTTCCCCTGCTACCACTCTGGTCCAGCCATATTGTCTCTTGCCTGGATTAGTTTAGTAGACTCTTAAAAGTTCAGCATGTACTTCAGGCATAGTTTGATCAGGGCTTTGGATCCAATTCTCTCAGTTCTTACTCTTTGTGACTCTTTGAGTTTACTAACTGGTTTCTTAGATTCCATCCTCACTTCCCCACAATCTACTTTCAACACAGCAGCTGCAGAGATCCTCTTAAACTTGAGATGGATCATTTACTCTTTGACTCAAAGCCCTGCAGATGAAAAGCCTCATAGTGGCCCATTTGACTTGGCCCTCTGTTACTTCCATGAACTAATATCCAACTGCTAATCCCTTACTCATTCCACTCCAGCTATCCTGGCCTGCGGATGCTGTTTAAACATGCTAGGAATGTTCCTGCTCAGGGCCTTTGTGCTGGTTGTTTCTTCTGCCTGGAACACTCTTCCCCAAGCCATCCACATGTCTCTCTTACAACCTCATGTCTTTTGCTCAAATGCTATTTTCTTGATGAGGGTTCTATGATCACCTACATAAACTATAATCTACCCCTTCCTACACTCCCTATCCTCTTCAGCCTGCACTATGGTTTCCTTTCTCCATAGGCTTCATCATCATTTAACCTGTTATATGATTTATATATGTATAACATTATATATATAAAATACAAATAAATATATAAATATAAAAATATATATATATTAAAAATATATGTATCTTCTCCCATGTAAATGTATGCTCCATAAGGGCAGGGATCTTTAATTAGTTTTGCTTACTGTTGTATCCCAAGAATGGAGAAAGTTCCTGGAATGTTGTGGGTGTCCAATAAATACATTTAAAAAAAAATCTATTTATTTATTTTAGAGTGAGAGAAAGAGAGAGTGTGTGTGTGAAAGTTGGGGGAAGGGCAGAGGGAGAGGAAAAGAGAGACTTCTCAAGTAGACTCCTTATTAAGCACTCCTCATTGAGCAGAGCCCAATGCAGGGTTCAATTCCAGGACCCTGAGATCATGACCTCAGCAGAAATCAGGAGTCGGAGGCTCAACTGACTGAGCCACTCAGGCGCCCCAGTCCAGTGCATATTTTCAAGTAAATAAATAAAACAGGGAAGTCACAAAAGGAAAGAACTGAGAGAATTGGATCCAAAGCCCTGGTCAAACTATGCCTGAAGTCCATACTGAAATTTTTTCAGTAGCCTTTAGGCCACTACTCTTTTTAAGCAAGTTTAAGTTACCTACCTACAAGAGCAGCCTGAGAAGTACAGAAGGGAAGAGAAACTTCAGAGACCTCCTATGAGGAGGACTTTAAAGATGAATAGGATTGGGTGGCTCAGTTGGTGGAGCATAGAGCTTTTGATCTTGGGGTTGTCAATTTAAACCCCACATTATATAGAGAGATTGCTTAAAAAAATTAAAAAAAAATTTTAAAAAGGTGAATAGGATCTTACACTCCTTCACAGCCATGACCCTTGAGAGAATGGTCGGCACACCCTGCACACCTTGTCTGTATTTCCTCATCAATGCTAAGTAGGCTTCCACACCTAGCACTACAGTGAAATCGTGGTCAGTCAGGCCACCAGGGATCTTCTGATTGGACCTTTATTTGTTCAACTTTTATCTTGTTTGTCCTCTCTGTAGAATTTCTCTCTGTAAAGTTTGTCTCTGCAGTTGGCCCCCACACCTCTCTCCCATTTACCTTTTATTATACCGCTTTCTCCTGGATTCCCCCCTTTCTTTCTGGAAACTTCTTTACCCCTCCATGATGGACGCTGGGCATCTCATAAAAATTGGTGTCCTCAAGGACTGTATCTGCAGACCATATCACCTCTTACTTTGCAGTTTCTCCATGAGCGATCTCACCCAGTCCTATGACTTCTATAATCTATACATCTATAGATGATATGCTGCTCATTCCCAAATTCTTGGGTCCACCTTCAACCTTGGGAACACCACACACATACTTCCACAGCCTAGCAGACAGTACCTCTTAGATCTACAGAGATCTCAAGCTCAATAAATGGAATTCATTGATTCTAAAGTAAAATCCTACTCCTGTATTCCCTGTCTATTTGAATGGTTTCACTTGACTCCTTCTTTCCTCCCCTCCCCCAGCTTCCAGTTGCTTCCCCAGCCATTTCTCCCTTAGATAAAAGCAGCCACTTCCTTCCTGGGCTCCCAACCTCAAGCCATTCCCTGCCTCTCCCCTCCACAACTGCCAATCCTTTCTCTAACTGGTGTTCATTACTGGGGACATCACCTCCCCTAGGGGGAATTTAGGAAAGGTGACTGGGGTGGAGGGTACTTTTTGTTATACGAAGGTTGTGAGGCAGTGCAACCCTTTCATTTTCATTGTCAGGGTCCTGGGAAGCTAGACAGCCTGCAGTACCTGAGGTGGCCACATGTCCCTCGAAGGTCTTGCCAGACAGTCAAGACTGTGCTGTCAGAGCAATTGCCTGTTGAAACAATTTTCTTGTTATTTCTTCTTTAGCTGGTAATTAGGGCCTTATGTTGATTGAAAAAAAAAATACTGCATGTAGATAGATCGTATCATCTATGAGCGTTATTTCAGCATAACGAAGATCCTGACATGAACTGTTTGCTATGAAAAGGTGGTACTCCTCAGAGACAGTCCAGAACCACAGTTGGATGCTACAGGTTACCAGCTGGTAGCTGAGGTGCCTAATCAGACCCATATGTGTGCTTTGTTTGCCACCCGCTAAATCTGATTTGAGATAAACAACAAATCAGACTTTATTCTAAATATGTCTCATGCAATAATTGGTTGTATTTTTACTGAAACTCATGCATTGTTGGTCTGAAATTCAAATTTAACAGAGTATCTTGTACTCCTGCTTGCTTCATCTTGCAATCCTGGTTTGGCCAGCAGGCTTTTCTTTTTTAATGTAAAATCGGCATATTTTTACATTAAAATTTTGATCTCAAGATTTCTTTGTGAAAGCAGAGGTCTAGAGCTGTCCCCTATGCTTGCATGGCAAGCTGAATGATGGCTGAACCCATTGGATGGGGCCTGTTTACCAGAGTTCACTGTAGCCCCTGCCCCATGGGCTCCCCCGCTGAGGCAAGAAATCACAACATTGCCACTCATCAAAGTATTTACTGTTAGTAACTTGTACAGCTGAGAGGAGACTAAAAGTTTTCTTTAATTCATTTATTGTATCTATTGTAGCTACATTATATATATTTATTGTATCTATTAAAAAACGAAAGAAAAATGATAACAATGAAAGATAAATGAGTAGGGCAACAACTTCAAGAAAATGGGAGGAAATATATTTCTTTGAGGATATGATGAACTTTCTCATGTGTTTTCTTACTTTTGACTAGCTTTACTCAAGTCTTGGAAATATTTAGTCTTCTGGCATCTTCCCTAAATTCTTTTCAAATTGATTTAACCAAAGCTGCAAATACAATTGTTGTTTCCCTGCTTACGTGGATAAATCCCTCAGTAGCTGTCCATTTTTTTCAAGTTACAAGTCCAAAATCCTTTCCAAGACCCAAAAGCCCCTCTGGCCTCATCTATCACTCCGTCCACTTATTCTCACTTCATCCACTCTTCAAGCCTGAACTCAGGCGTTGTCTCCTGTGAAAAGGCTCTTGATGTGAATTATCATTCCCCTGCACCTCCCTCCCCACCCCAAAATCTGAGTTAGCCCTCCTTAGAGAGCTGTCACCAGGTACCGACCCCCACTGTATTACAATTTCCTGTTCCATCTCTGGCTGTCCCCCTGGACTGTAAGCTGGTTGAGGTCAGAGACCTGGATTTATTCCCCTCTGTAGCCCCAGAGTCTGGCCCAGAGGAGGAGCTCGATAGATATAGAATCAACAAACAAATGAACAAGGAAAGGAAATTTCAGGCACAAGGAACAGCATGAGCAAAAACACAGATGTATGAAGGCACAGGTTGTGTTTGGGAAACAGCAGGAAGTTGGAATGCTGGTGCTGTCCTTGGCCACATGATAGCAGCCAAATAAATCACCGAAGGATGTGGCACTGGGTTGTAAAGATCTCAGAAAACACAACCGAGGGGGCTGGACTTTCCTCTGTAGGTGTTGGAAAGCCAAAGGTGGGTTTAAGTGAGGAAATCCCATGAGCAAATGCAGATGACAAAATCAGAAATGAAACAGAAATTCCGTATTTTTCTGTATACTCTTTTTCTTGTGTTAATTTTCTCCCTAGCAGAGATTAAATCGAGAAGATGAAGAGAGCCCCCCCAAGAAATCAAAAAAACAACAAACAGAAAACAAAAAAAATGAAAGAAATTAAAAAGAAAAGGAGAGAAGAGAACAAAGTGATGGAAACAATGAAAAAATAAAAATACAAGAGTTACTGGGACACCTGGTTAAAGCCTCTGCTTTCGGCTCAGGTCATAATCTCAGCGTCCTGGGATGGAGTCCCACATAGGCTCCTTGCTCAGTGGGGAACCTGCTTCTCCCTCTGCCTGCTGCTCCCCCTGTTCATGCTCTCTCCCTCTCTCTCTGACAAATAAATAAATAAATCTTAAAAAAAAAAAAGGTACAAGAGTTACAATCAGATATATGTGAGGTTTAAATTTTGGTTCTGTGCGAATTTTCTTAATTCTTAATTACTAACACTGTCTTCTCATCTAGAGTTGCTAGTGTAACAGCCTTTTACCCTCCTCAGAAGGTTGCTCACAATGACCTGAAATCATGCATCCTGGTGGCGCCTGGCTTGCTCAGTCGGCAGAGCAGGCAACTCTGGATTTCGGGGTGGTGAGTTCGAGCCCTGCGTTGGGCCTAGGGCTTGTCCACAGTAAGCATTCAAAAAACGTTAGCTGCTGGTGTGGCTGCTCGCCCCATGCCATGTCTACAGATGGCTTCCAGAGCAATGCAGAGAAAAGTTACCGTTGAGAATGGAGGTAACTGCTTCTGCTCTGAAGAGAATACGTTAACACTTAGGATGCCACTTTGTCCCCCTTCCACAGATTAGGCACATTCCTTTGTCTTTCCTCCTGCCTCAAGCTGGCTTCCTGAGGTAACTGGCCTAGGGCCCCTGGGGAGGGAAGGGTTGCTTCAGGCGCAGCTGTACCGTGAACACCACCAGGAAACTCCTCTCTGTAACTCCCTGGTCCTTGAGGCCTTCTTGACGAGATTCTGGCACAGATGAGATGTTAGGGGAAGCTGTTCTCATCCTGCCCCGACTCAGGTCACAGGGCCATTGTTTCTCCCTAGCCTCATCTTTTCTGTCTAGGTTCTGTTCCTCGCATCCTACAGAGGTGGCTGAAGGCAAGCTGACCACTTAAGGCACAACGAAGGGAGCAGGGGCTTAATGCATGAACCTTCTCTCATCCTAATAAGGGCTCGTGAGTCTCTATGTAAAGAAAGGGCTGTTCTCCGTTTTCCAGGCATGAGAAAGGCCCGTGTGAGGAAAGAAACACAGGGAGCTGAAGAAGCTTCTCACAGAGTGAGAAATGATTAAGGTCAAGAGGGGCCTTGGAGCTCATCCCCCTGGGATCGAGAGCAGCTCTGCTGGGGCTTATTCCATCTTGGGGACCACAGGGTTGCCCTGGGTTCTGAAGACGAAAGAAAAAGATTTAAAAACCAGCAATCTAATTCAGATCCTACATTTTACACAAAAGGAAACTGAAGACAAGAGAGGTGAAGTGGGGCACCTGGGTGGCTCAGTGGGTTAAGCCTCTGCCTTCGGCTCAGGACATGATCTCAGGGTCCTGGGATTTAGACCCGCTTTGGGCTCTCTGCTCAGCAGGAGCCTGCCTCCCCGCTTCTCTCTGCCCGCCTCTCTGACTACTTGTGATCTCTGACTGTCAAATAAATAAATAAAATCTTTAAAGAAGAGAGAGAGAGAGGTGAAGTGGGTTGAATGAGGTTGCTCAGCCGCAGAGTCAGGATCAAAACCCATGTCCTGCCAACTTCAGCCCGAGGCTCTTTCTGCCGACCTCTGCATTCCAGGAGGTTCTGGGTCTCATCAGGAGAATGGCTATGCCGAGACAGGTACCAGGGCTCAGGCCCAAGGGAGGACGGTGGAGTGGGTTAAGTTGGCACCTTGCCAGTTAGCCAGGGCTTCCTCTGACTAGTTCTGACCCACCAGCTGGGGCGGGGAGGCAACTCTGAGCTGTGGGGAAGAGCCCAGGGAAATACTCTTGATAGCTCAGACCTCTGTACTTGTTGGTGAGATCCTTAGTATTTGTACCATTCTGTGCCCATCACCAGGGCAAGTTTATTTGGGAAACTCCACTTCTGAAAATAATTTTAATAATAGAACCGAGGGGAGCATTGCACTTCTTAAGGAGCACAGGAAATGATCTGTGATCCCTGAGGATGGACAGACGAACACTCCTGGGTGCCTACTGTGTACAGTGGCTCTGCCATGTGCTTTGCAGTCACAGTCATCTCATTGTGCGGCGTTCTGTGATCCAACCTCCTGCCAAACTACATCTTATCCCTGCCTCACATGTGATGACACTGAGAAGGCCAGAGTTGAAGGGAATCTCACCAAGAGTCACATAAGGTGTGAAGGGCGCCTGGGTGGCTCAGTTGGTTAAGCATCTGCCTTTGGCTTGGGTCATGAACCCAGGGTCCTAGGATCGAGTCCTGTGTTACACTCCTTGCTCCTCAAGGAGCCTGCTTCTTACTCTCCCACTCTGTCTGATTGTGTTCCCACACAACCCCCATCAAACAAATAAATAAAATCTTAAAAAAGAAAGAAAGAAAGAAAAAAGAGTCACACCAGGCGTGGATTTTGCCCCGGTGCTCTGACCACAGCTGAGTATCCTACTACCTAAAAGCTGCCGTCCTATGTGGCATTTGTTCTGAGGGATAAGGTCACCCATACTAACTCCTCACTGTCTTGTTAATTACATTATGCATTCTGCATAGACATACTAGAAGAAAAGATTATTTCAAATAATACTGTTCTCCCGAATGTCTAGTAAGAGTACTGGAAGGATTGCTTCCCCGTAGAGTCAGGGAAGCTCTTCCCTTGAAAAGGGGCCCAGGTACATTAGGTTTCCATTTGAGGGACTCCTGGGTGGCTCAGGTGGTTAAGCGTCTGCCTTCCACTCAGGTCATGACCCTGGGATCCTTGGATCAATCCGCGCATTGAGCCCCTCATCCGGCTTCCTGCTCAGAGGGGACCCTGCTTCTCCCTCTGCTGCTCCCCCTGCTCCTTCTCTCTCTCTTTTTCAAACAAATAAGTAAAAACTTAAAAAAAAAAAAAGTTGCCATTTGCTCTCCTCTCTTTCCTCACACCGCCCGCAGCATTCAGGAGAGCGGCCCCTCCCACCTGCAGCTTGTCTGATTGTCCGGGATGTGATTCCGGAGTATAGTTACTTCCCGGAGTAATTCTCCCTGCTTCCTCTATGGAAAGAGAGTGAATCGGTGGTTCTCATACACACACGCACACAACATATACACATCTGTATGTACATATATACATCCGTACACATATACACATGTATGTATACACATTATTTTGTAGTATTTCCAGTTGTCTGCTCCTGAGCATGTGTCCTTCGGAATAAGTGGGGTCATATGGCTGGTTCTGGCCAATTAGTTTGATGAGACTTGATATGTGTCACTTCTAGGTTGAGCCTCGAACTGCTGGCATAGAATCCCTGGAGAACTTCTCCCCTCTTCATGTGACCAGCGAGGTCCAAGACGGCGGCTGCTCCATCACCTGGATCCCTGCATGGCTATCATGAGCAGACCCTCCCCCCTGCCAGCTTACATGGGCACATAGCATAAATAAGAAAAAAGTCGTTATTTTAGGCCCAGGAGAATATGAGGCAGTCTGTTCCATAGCATAAACAGCCTAGACAGACTGATGCGCTTCATGGAGTTAAGCATTTTATGCATATCCTATTTCATCCTCCAAATTCATCTAGGAGGCAAGGACTACCGTCATGTCCATTTTATGGATGAAAAAGCCGAGGCCAAGAGAAGTTAATGAAGTTGTCTAAGGTCTTTAACAGATGGCGAAAGCAGGTATTTAGTCCACATCTCTGTGGCTCCAAATCCTGGCTGTTAATCAGTGCTCCACCTCAGTTCTGTCTACATGCCTTCTGAGCCGGGGGGAGGGGAAAAATCACACTTGTTACACGTTCTCCCAAAACACATACTTACTTCATCACATCACTTAACACAGAACCTCAGATTTCCTACTGGACTTAAAATCCACATGTTAAAAAAGGAAAATTTTGTTTTTGACCAACTATTGCAGCACCATGGATGACAGTTTAATGGCTGGCATTCTATCACTTTCGAGAAAACACAAGCTGGCAAATATAACTCCTTCTCACAGCAAGCAGCCCTCAGCTAAGAAAATTAGTTTTATTAACCAAAAAATCATTCTTAGACTTGATGGCTGTGTAGGTGACCTTTGGCCTACTGTAATATAGCAATGTGTCTACCACAGTAAAAATGCCAGAGTAAGACAGGTCCCACAAAAGGCAATAAAGGAACAACATTCCAAAGACAAATGCACTTGAGACACATATGACAGCCATGGGAAGGGAGAGTAATCAGTTATAAGAAATGACAGTGTCTTGGCAGCCTCAGTTACTTTAACTGACAGGACAAATAAAACTAATGTAAATTATTTTTTTTAAAGAGCAAGTCAGAAGAATTTAAAATATAAATCAAAGTTAGTTTTGGACTTTGATTTAAGTCGGTCAGGTCTCCTTCAGTTTCAGCGCACCGAGGTCGGCTGAAACATTAAAATCTTTCTTGTTCTACTAATTTTCCTTTGGTTATTTGATTTAATCTGGGTTTTATTTTGCTGTTAATCCTCTCAGACTTATTCTGCCCTTCCAATATTCTCTTTGAGGCATATCCTCATCCGGGTGTGTTTATGGTGAAGGGCAAATCCCCCGTGAATTTCATCAGGAGTGTAGAGGCCAGTCCATTAAGATAGCCATTGTTGCTTCAAATGCAACCTGTTCTAAAAAGATCATGAGATAGTCTCACTTTGGGACTTTTCAAGTTTGGACCCTAAAATACCAACAGGACTTACTTTTATAAAACGCCTCCAGGGTGTTTTCAGGGAGGCAGAAATGAAAGTCTTAAGCTATGTTTGCATTTATCATGTGAGTAAGAAATAAGAAACCAAACCAACCAACAACAAAAATACCCTCCTCCTCACGGCAATTCTTTTTTTTTTTTTTAAAGATTTAATTTATTTTTTTGACAGAGATCATAAGTAGGCAGAGAGGAAGGCAGAGAGAGGGGGGGGAAGCAGGCTCCCTCCTAAGCAGAGAGCCTGATGCAGGGCTCTATCCCAGGACTCTGGGATCATGACCTGAACCGAAGGCAGAGGCTTTAACCCACTGAGCCACCCAGGTGCCCCTCACGGCAATTCTTCACCTCAGATATCAACTGCTCAGATTGGGACTAGCTGGTCCCACTTTCTGGGCTGGTCGAAGACTAGAGCATTGAGATTCTTGCTAAGGAACGGGCCATCCATCCAGGGGCTTTTGAAGTCTTTAATGGCTTACTGTTCAGAACTTTCCTTCCTCAAGAGGAAGCTTCCAGCACAACTGAGGTCAAAGATTAAAGATGTCTGCCACATCAGTGGACAGAGAAGGGTTTCCAGTGGCGGCTGAGGTCCGGTGGCTGGGCTAGGCGGGGAAGATGGAGAAAGAGAACTCGGCTCCACTCTCTGTTTATCTGCCTCCCGTGTCCTTAAGAACTCATGCTCTTTAAATTCCTCTCCCTTAATAAGAAAAATTCACAACCACCAAAAAAGTAAATCCTCTTCTGGCAAACTAGGTCAGCATCATGTGCTCCTGCTGACGGTTTTCTATGGCAAGGACTTCACAATGAGTCACACAAATTTAGGAAACTGTGCTTGATTAAACTTTCCCTTTTTCCCACCTGAAGGCTCCAGTGTCTCTTAGTCAGAGAGAGATTGAGTTGGCGGGTGTCTCTCTCTCTCGGAAGACTGGGACGTGAAGGCGGCAGAGCCAAGGTCTACCTTGGCGCCGGCTTGATTTGGAACCAAAGCATCACAAACCGAGACGCCGCACGCAGAGACGCCACTGTCACATAAAAGCAGCTTAGCAGCATGGAAACTTTATTTTTTTTACGACCCATTTTAATGAGATTGAATTCAGTGCTATCAATGTTACAGTCTGCTTTAAAAAAAAAAAGGAAATTCCTACACATTTCCCCAGACCTCTGGTTCTCTCTCCAAACTCATCAATACAGTCACTGAGCCCTCCTGTGTTAATTGCAAAGCCAAGATAAGGATTTTCTTATATAAGTGGTAAGGCAGGAGCAGTCTTCTGATATAGTTCTAGGACATCAGGGAACGGAACATATACTATTGAGGTCACTGCAAATGCAGAAAGAATACGCCCCCTCCCCCCAGCCCCTCCAACCCCAGCAGAGGAGGTGGCATTCACGACTCTTCCACGCACATGGCCTCGGAAATGGAGACAGGTACCCGGAGCAAAATTCTTGTAAAGGAGGACTCAGTAATCAGCACAAAGGATGATTTCACGTGTGTGGTCTCATTGCTGGAGCCAGGGAATGAGAGAGCTAGGCAGTCCTGGATCTTGTGATTACATCTGTGGCCAACTCACTATGTGCTTGGGCCCTAGGGATTCTCCAGTGTGGCTTCTCATGACTATGTATGACTATAACTTGGCCACCAGCTCGTGCAAGAAACCGATGGGAAGGGCTCTTTTTGCCCTCCACATTCACTGGCCTCTCGGAAGTACCTTTCTGAGGATACCTTTTCCTGTTGGCATGGGTAGAAACCAGTACAGGGCCTGGCCAGGTAAGGAGTTGGCATCCCAGAGGGACAGGCAGTCTCCAGCTCACACAGCTGTGACCCAAGTCCCCCACTTCTCTTCTCATGTGTCCATGTGTCCCCAAAGCTTTCTTGAGTTGTGTTAGAAAGATGCATTAGCATTGGTTAGAAGTGCTGCTGTCTCAAGAGAAAAATTCTCACCTCAAACCTCAGATAAGTCCATTGGAGAGGGAGGCAAAGAACAGGGACGTGAAGGAAGTACTGGGTTTAATTACCTGCACACGGTTACCCCCGGCAGCCAGCCGCAACAGGGCTGCTCCAGCACATGGCTCCGACCAGCATGTTGGTGAACGCAGAGTCTGAGTCCCTGGGCCTGGGGCGGCCTGAGATTCAGCATTCCTAGCAAGGTCCCAGGTGAGGTGATGTTGTGAGTAACAAAGAAACAACACCATCTGTGGCTCAAATCCTGGTACTAACCAGTGTCATCCCACGCGGCACATACTGCATTAACCAAACTTTAGTTTTTGCTTCTGTTATGAGTATTAACTATGATGGGGGCTCAGAAATCCAGCTGAGAAATGACAAGGGCTGGAAAGAGGGTAATGATAACGTGGCGGACATAGGGTGAGTCTAAGCCCGGAAACATTAAGGAGGCCAAAGTAACAATGACTGACTGATCTGCGGGTGGGGTGGGGTGGAGGAAAGAGTCAAGGGTGATCCCCAGATTGTGGAAGGGGATGGACGACAGGTGCACGCGGTTGCCTGAAGACAGGGGAGCATGCGCTGAGTGAGGACAGAGGCTACACTGGGGAGAAACGACAATACCGTTTCCGGCACACGGAGTTGGGGATCGGGGCTGGAGACCCAAGTTTGAAGGAGCTCACACGGAAGACCACGTGGGGTTCCAGGAAGGAGAAGCCAGGAGGAACCTGGAGAACACTCGTGTTTAGGGCACCAGTGGCAGAAGACTCTACAGAAGAGATGGAGAAAGACGAGCCCCAGGTAGGAAGCAAGTTGGGAAATCATGGCCCGTTGCGCTGGGAGGCGGGGAACGTGAACCCGGGCCAAGACGGTGTGAGCGGGAGAGGAAGCCTGTTTGGGAGAGGAGATAGTGAAATCCCAGTGGGATACATGGATTTGAGACGTGGGCCAATGCCGTGCGGGTTTGCGGAAGTGGGCAAAGGCCTTTGAGTAAGCGCAGCATCAGGTCAACCCAAGTGGACCAGAGGGGCGAGGCGGCTGCCCGGGGCGCGCGCTGGGAACAGGCGGAGGCCGCCCCGGGAGCAGGGGCCGGGGGCAGTGCGGGGCTTCACATGGGCGACCGAGGCCAGTTGCCGTCCCTTTTCATTTTTGTAAAAGTTAGCAATTTAAAAAGCTAACAATTCCTTAGAATCCTAAAAGGGGCCTGGCTGGAGCAGCCGGTGAGCTTCCACTCCCAGTTCGGCTCAGATGTGACCTCCCGTTGGGATCAGAGCTGCGCTGGGGATCCGGTCCCAGCACGGAGTCTCCTGGAGATTCCCTCTCTCCCTCTCCCTCGGCCCCTCCCGCTTGTGCTCTCTCTCTCTTTCTCAAATAAATAATTAAATCTTAAAAAAGAAAGAAAGAAAGAAATGCTAGAAAAAAAAAGAAAAGAAAAAAATGTTTAAACCTTTCAATACAATATCTTAAGTATTAGAGATTGAAAGCGCCGGTGGAAATCGAAGGGGAGATTTTAAACCTAACCTCTGTAACAGTTCCCCACTAGTGGAAAAGTTAAATACGGTGACGCCTGGGTGGCTCAGTCAGTTAAGTGGCTGCCTTCTGTTCAGGTCATGATCCCAAGGGTCCAGGCATCCAGCCCTGCATCTTGCTCCCTGCTCAGTGGGGAACCTGCCTCTCCCCCTGCCTGCTCTGCCTGCCCCTTCCCCCGCTTGTGGGAGTGCTCTCTCTCTCTCGCTCGCTCTCTGACAAATAAATAAGTAAAAGAAAAATGGGAAAAAAAAGTTCAATACAGTAACTTTTTGTAAGCAAAATGACACGAAGCAGACTAGGATACTTTTTGAGAGAAGAGGCCATACCCAGGATGATTCTAACAAGTATGTGTGTGCCAGAGACCTTAGTTAAACTCCCCTTGGTTCAGAGTTTTGGGGTGCCTGGTCCTTGTTAGTGCTGAGAGATGTCTGAGATAACAGCCTCTGTTGCTCTATGGATTGTCCCTGCTTTGGCAGTGACCAGAAAGCCAACATCAGCTCCTAGACCTAGGAATAGTTATGTAAAAACTCTAACATGATCCCATACATGGTCTGTGCTAGGGGCAAAATAAACCCCGAGGCTTGGGAACACGACCTTGTCTCATTCATCTTGACCCCCCAGACTTTAGCTAACCCAGGACCCAGCCCACAGAGGCCCTTCATAAACGTTTGTGGAATGAAAGGCAACATAAAATATTACATTTAATAAGCGCCGCTCAAATCCCACTACTTCAGAGGGCTTTTCCTGACGAATCCCACTCTCAGAAGGCACTTTGTACTCATGGATTTCTATATAAGCTTTTAATCTTTCCATCTTGCAATTATTATTATTCATGTGTTGTTTTTCATTATTCTCTTATTAATTTGTGTGTGTGTGTATGTGTGTGTGTGTGCACGCACACGTGCATGTGGAGGCTTACTCCTTCAATGGACTACAGGTCCCTTCAGTTGGATCCTTTATTTTTTTCTGTTTTGAATTCCCCAAGTGCCTTATATAGGTCTGGGCAACATGGATCCTTAAAAATTCTCATCGATGATATTTCTCGCCTCTGCCTGGATTGCACAGCCCAATATTTTAATCACTGCCAATAATTCTTTTGCCCCTAGTACGTATGCTTTTCTACTTCATAGGAAAAAAATTAGAAATACTTGAGTGCTAGGATTTTGTAATAGAATGAATTTCTAAAAGAACCAAGACTTGATACCTCTGGAAGTTAAGTAGAGCCTTTATTTTTGGCCAGCAAACTTTGGCACAGACTAGAGCCTAAGGTCAGGTAGATAACACATCACATCCAAGCAGGGGCTGTCACACACCAAACACATATGGCACTTTAATTCTGTAGATGGGGTAAAAAGAAAAAAAAAAAAATTCCCTATTTCACACACAAACAAATATATTATGGGAAAGATCCAAAGCAGCGACTGCATGTACTAAGTGACTTCTTCATGATTTATGTAGTAGGACATATCCTGATGAGCATTCATTTCACTAAGATCCTTTATAGAAGCAGAAAGTTTTCCAGGCAGGAGAAGAACCAGTCCTGTTTGGGACAATAACCAATAATAAAAAGGACTGGATGGTCCCTGTTCATATGTAGGGAAATGCAAACATCAAAAGGCAACTCTGTTTTTACTGTGATAATGATAATCACAATCATATATAACTATAATATACAGCTTTTTTAGGCTTAGCATAAATTTCACTCATTCACTCAACAAATATTTATCGAGTACCCACAATGCTAGGCACTGATGTAGGTGTTGAGGAAGTGTGAGAACAGAAAACAAAATCCCTGCCCTCAGCTTCCACATTCTGGTTTAATAAACAACCACATTAGCACAATGGCGTTATATTTCTGAATGAGAAGAAATTGCTTAGGGGTTAATTTTTTTCTGGAGAATTGTTGTATATTTAAAATTAAGAATCACACCATGGCAAATTGAGGATAGAATTATCCTTTTATATAAAAAATTAAAAATATTTTCTTATACAGTATTTTAAGCCCACCCAAAAATACTCACATAAAAGAATAACTATCCTTACCTATGAGACATATTAAGATTCTCAGGAAATGCACATTTTTCTGATTTTTAAGCTCTTCTGGCAGATTACCTGGGGTTGGCTAGAACGTAGATTCTGATTACCTATTATCAAATTAATTAAAGTAGAATCTTTTCTGAGATTGATAGCAAAGAATTTCCTTACAAAACTTCAGTAACCTCTCAAAAATGAGTTTCAAGTCATGCTCACCAGCTTTATTTTTATCTTTGAAGCTACTGGGATGACCAGAATCTTTTGGTGCCAAGTACTTCACTCTAGCTCGGCACAGATAGCTATGTTTTGAAAAGAAGACCTTTTGAGTGATAGATGCTTTTGGCCTACATGTTGACCTTACTGTTCTGTTTCCCAAAGCTGTTCGTGTTGTGGTTATCGTAATAAAGCTCAGCCATTGAAACCCTGAAGCTTCTCATCATAGCATGTGCCTACTGGATGACATGTTTATTATTTTCCTTTCTGTTGGTTTTATGGTACGTTCCCACGGTGGCACATGAGTAACTATATATATTTGTCTTTGAGGTGTGTGAGTTGGCTCAGGCATAGACAAACGAGCCAGCTTCACCTGTGGCTGGCTGTAAGCTTGTTAGAATTCCCAGAACCGTAAAAGATCGAAGGTAGCCGTAGCACCTTTGAGCAACATGGCCCGATTTTCCTAGCCAAAGACTTTAAGTCAAAGCTCATTTATTAACACGGCTATTAATTAGTTTTTCTGCTTCCTCTATTACAAACAAGAGCAGACAGCATGTTACAGGAATGCCAATGTTCTCAACTTGGTCTCTGCACAGTTCCCTTGTAATTCACCCTTGTTGAGAGAATGGATTCTTCAGAGACATTTGTTCTGGTGTAAGAAAGCCCAGCTTGTTGATTGCTATGAGGAGAGAAAAGCCAGCTCTAGTGTTTGATGATATTACCTAACATAAGAGCAGTTAGCTGAGAAAAAAAAAATAATACCATTTTTAACATTTGTTTAAAAAATAGGCTTTAGAAAACAGTTTGTCTCTAAAGTGCCAAATATTAGAAAACCTACTGGGTTAGTAGTTTTTGATGTCTGCTACTTTGTCACATTTTCCCCCCCATTAGAAACTTTGACTTTCTCATTGGTTCTTGATTAAAATTCCTTGGATTGCCTCAAAGTGCAATCCCTTAGACAAATTTAGTTGCCTTTAAAAAACGCCAGCAATAGAAAGCCCAGTAGGAAAACAAGCATTATTCTAGAGAGCAGCAACCCTGGAAAGACAGTTTTGTTAGTGGAAACACATTAGTCTTTCACAAACTAAGCAACGATGATATTTACCGAGCAGTTTATAAAAGGTCAAATGCACGTCCTCTGCCAAGGAGTGAATGCCTCTCCCTGCAAAAGGGAGAGCAGGTTTTTCAAACTGGGAGTTCATGGACATGTTTTCAGGATTCCAAGACTTTTAGGGCATGTAAAATATTTTTCAATCCCTTTGTTTCAATAATAGAATAAAGATTTCAACATTCCACCTTTTAGCAGTTATAAAGACAGAACGGTTCTTTGCAGTTGTACTTGTGAATGGAAAGACAGAGCTAATAGAATGAGATCTTAATTTTGAACCCAGTGTTTCCCCAACTGGACTCCACGGGTGTTTTGTGGGGTGTGTAAAGATTAATCTTACCTTCTAGAAGGGGTCCGGGCTTTATTCAAGTTTGAGAACTGGTGCTCTGCCCCGGGGAACAGCTCCACGCTGCACAAGGGGCCGGCAAAGGTAGAGGGCGCCACCGTGAGGCTCCCATTTCAACGCTTGTCATTTCAATTGTGGTGGGTTAGAGATCACAGGGAAGCAGTGCTATCTGTTGACGTGACATCAGACAGTGTAGTAAAAAGGGTAATCCATTTATTTTTAGAGAAGTTTTCCACTCAGAGATCATACACGCTGCAGATCACAGAAACACATGCAAGCATGAAATTTAATTTTTAGGAACTCTTTCCTGGGGCTTCCATAGAAAGCAACAGTGAAAGGAAAATGATAATCATGACAAGGCAATTATAGAAAGGTTTGGGGGAAATGAGAAACTTCAAGAACATGAAGTTTAAAATATTTTTTTAATTTAAAAAATCACGCAAGCTGCATTATTTTAGCTCCAAAGAGCTAAATTAACACTGCAGAGACAATATTTTTAAACTTTATAATAGTTTTTTAAAAAAAATAGAATGACATGCATGCTTTTCCCCAATGTGCTCTCCTCCCCCTTGCCCCCCCTCCAGTGATTCGGAATTTATAAATCTGATAAATATTGACTTACTAGGCTTCCAACAGATGGAATGAAACATGTAGTAAAACAAAAGCAATACATTTGTGCTTTCGGCATGAAATGAGTGGGAGATTAAGCTAAGGCTTCCCTAGATTGTTAAGAGGGAACAAAGTGGATAATATTCGTGTTTATGCACAACTGCATGCCATTTGTAGCAAATAAATGTGGCAAGTGAAGAAAGGAAACTCAACCATGATTCCCACCCCCACCCCTGCCAGGTTGATAATTCCTTTTCTTTTAATTTTCTGTTTTTAAAAGATATGCCTGAAAAACAATAATAAAAAAAGTTTCTATCCTCTTTGAGGTTCCTTACACCCCTTTCCACTGCAGGTTTTCAGCCAAATACTCGGTGAGCATTTGCTTCAAAAGAAAATTCAGGGGTGCCTGGGTGGCTCAGTTGGTTAAGCGACTGCCTTAGCTCAGGTTATGGATCCTGGAGTCTCGGGATCGAGTCCTGCATTGGGCTCCCGGCTCCTCAGGGAGTCTGCTTCTCCCTCTGAACTCCTCACTCATGCTCCTTCTCACTGTCTCTCTCTCAAATAAATAAATTAATTAAATTAAATAAAAAGAAAAAAAAAAAAAAGAAATTTCAGACGGCCTGGGGAACTGGGCTCAGGAAGAACAGCAGTCCAGGAGACTCTCCAGCATTCAGGAAATGCCTGCCACAGAAGATGGACTTTTTGAAACTTACACTCAGATCTTCCCTGGTGGGATTGGCACAATGCAGCGGAGATTCAAATTCTGGGAGAACCGCTTTATGACCTGATATCGCCACACTGGTACCTGGGTGACTTTCCCCTCAACGGCAACAAGAATCTCCAGGAAGAACTTTTAGCTGAAGTAGGGTCCCAAATGGCAATATTCCCCTGCAGGTATTAGATGGAATAAGATGCAATGAAAACCAAGCCCATTTACCAATGTTTTGGTTTTGAACACACGCGTGCGCATGTGCGCACACACGCGTGCCCTTTTCATCTTTATTTTTTTAATTTTTACTTTAAAATTTTATTTTTATTTATTTATTTATTTATTTGTTTTTACAAAGGTTGTTACCTTTGCTGCATTGATAAACCACTCTCTCCTTGAGGCCTCAAGGAACTAAAACTCTTACACATCAGGTTTTCCAGACCCGTCATCACCGCAACAAAATGATTTGTCAAATTGTCAGAATTTACAGCCTTCCCAAACACGGAGAACTCTGACTGAGGTTGTGCCTTCACCAGGTGCTAATCTCACTCTCGGAGCTGTAAACATGAAGGCGGAAGTGACAGCCTGGTTCCAGATCCGTCTGGCGGCTTCCTTAGACATCTCGCGCCTGATTAAACTGCATTTAAGACCCACTTTTATTTTTTTCAAGTCTTTTGTTTAAATTAAAAGGTCATGTTTTCAAGCAAATGATCCCCCACTCCTCTCAGCCTAGAACCGAAATACAGTTACATTAGACTAGTCTTACTCCAAGTTCAAGTCTGCTGTCCGGAGGGCACCGACCAGGGCCCCTCCCCTGGGGATGGTCGGGACCCCAGGGAGGGGACTGTTTATTTATTTGCAGCAGGACCTAGCGAGGGGGCCTGGCTGGGGAACATTCAAATTGTTTAATAACAAAATCCCCGTGGATGCCTAATGGCATAAAACTGGGCTTGAGAAGTAAGATTCACCTGCTATTTGGATGTCCTTCCTCTGCGATTTGAGCAGTGGGTTTTGATTTGGCTTAAATGGACAGCATTTCATAAACTGCTGTATTTTATCTGTGTTCGTGTTTGGAAAAACCAACCCCCCAAATCCACTTTCTCAGAGCACGGATAATTGCATCAAGAAAACAGAATAGAAACATATGTCACACTTGAAATAATAATTGCTAACTTTTTACTGTCGGCTCCTAAGCCCCTCCTTCCGGCATCCAAGCAAATAAGGACATGGAGGAAGCTTCCGTTACTCTTTCCTCTGGTTTTTTGGTTGGCCTGCTTGGCAGATACAGAAGAACCATCCAAGACAGAGAGAAGGTATCACTGGGCTGTTTTAACATGATGGAAAGTCACTGAAGGCCCAGGAAGAAGAATCTAACAAGGAGAAACTGGGATGTGAAGACATCTCTGCTTCAGGATAAATGAGGAAGAAACCATGTCTGTTCACAGCCCTGTTTTTGCCTTTGTTTCGCATGGTTTGTATTGTTTAGAAGGCCTGTCCTGACTTCATAATGTATTTACCATGCCTCAGTGTGAGACCAATCCCTTTGTCATGAAGTTGATGAAAGAAACCAGGTAAGGAAGCATCCACACAGGTGTTGGACTGATGCTGGGAATTAGTTTTACTTCCTGGTGCTGATATCTTTCATTTGTTAGTTACAGACTTTGAGCTTTTATTATTAAATTCTGTGCAAGATTGATTTTTGGATTAGATTTCATCTTTCTCTTTTCTTTTCTTTCTTCTTTCTTGCTTTCTTTTTCTTTTCTTTCTTTCTTTTTTTTTTTTTTTACATTTTCAATTATAATTAAATCCTCCGTAATCAAGGGTTGAGTAGAACTGGTTCTGGCCAACCCCTACTGAGCATAAGTAACTCAGTGTGAACAGGGTTAGTGAACCATAGTGAAGAAATAGTATTGCCTTTTCATTTTCATTTCAATGAGAATCAATTTATAATAAATACATTTGCATATTGATACTGCAAATAAAATTCAAAAGCAAACCAAAAAACGCTACAAACCCACACTTTCACATACTTGGAATGTAAGCAATTTCCAGTTCTGTGATAGTATTACCACAGCCCACATTCTTGAAACACATGCACGTAAGCCTATTTGTGGGAGACTCTGCTCCCCTTGATGTATGGGGGTTTACACATGGGCACTGGTGAGAAAAGAGAATCTAGCTTTTTTAACACTTAAATGAGTGACCTTTTCAATTTTCATGTGTCTAACTTTCTGGTGCTGAAAATTAAAACAAAACAGAACATGGAAACTGGTTATAGAAAAATAAAATACACATGATGTTACCAAGTCATTACTTAACTTGAATAATATATTTAAGGTTAAAAAATGCAGCCAGTTTTAAATGATTCTGGCATCTAAAATTTAGATAATATTTAGATAAAAATATTTTTGAAAGGTACAGAATTCCAAAATCTACTTATCAGCTTGCAAATTTCTAAAAAAATTAGCTTGCCATTAAGCTCTTTAAAAAAAAAAATCACTATAAAAATAAATTACCACATCATCTAAATCAGGATCACTCGGGATGTTACACAAGTATGTCCCCACCCATTTTATGCAGCACAAACTCCAAAGTAATTTTAAACCTTCAAATTTGTTTAAATAACTTAAAGAAAGGAAAATATATATGTAAACTGCCTTATACCTAGTGTTTAGTAAATGGTGTTTGTGGTTAGTGATTAGAGTGGTTTCTGATAAATATTGAACTACTGATCAAAGTACCTGATACTCTATCACTTCTATTCCTGATCTAATAGTTCAGTAAAATAAGCCAATCCTGACTTATGGAATACAAATACGTAAATAAAGCAAATAACTTCAAAATGTTTTCAGCTATCAAAACCTTCTTGAAATGAGGGGCACCTAGGTGGCTCAGTGGGTTAAAACCTCTGCCTTCGGCTCAGGTCATGATCTCAGGGTCCTGGGATGGAGACCCAAATCGGGCTTTCTGCTCAGCGGAGAGCCTGCTTCTGCCTCTCTCTGCCTGCCTCTCTGCCTACTTGTGATCTCTGTCAAATAAATAAATAAAATCTTAAAAAAAAAAAAAAACCTTCTTAAAATGAAATTCATGTCATCGGTTTTAGGTGCAAAAATTTCCCTCCAATAAAAATGCCAGATGGGCAGGAAAAAGGGGAGACATTTTTCTAGTCTTTCCTATAATGTTTTTCCTATAATGTTTTTACTTTGAAAGTAAGAATCTGTTTTCCATTTGGAAATGTCATCCAAGTAGGTCTGAATCCAAATAACTTCCAGTTTGTTCCGTTCATTCACCATGTAAGCTCTAAGTATGTTTTTGAAAAGAGTGTATTAATATTGACGACATATCCGGCCAAGCAATATCAGCTGTATACAAGAGCCATTTTAAACAGCCTCTTTAATAAAATAGGAGATGAAAAATACCAGTGCACAACAATACGTGTTTAATTAGGAAAGTATACTGTACTTTGGAACATTCTAATGAATGATATATGATGTTTTATTTCCTGTGTCAGAGATGCTAAGCCAAATAATCAAGAATCAAAGCAACTCAAGAGTATTAGGTAACAATCAGCAAACTTGGGCAAGATCCCTTTTCCCTCTCAAGTTTAATTGGCTCATTGTTCCCAGGAACTATAAACCATGGGGTTGGTGGCCGTGCTGAAGTTTACTTCTATAAAGGAAGATTAACATATTCTGGAACTTTACACTAATCCTTGTTTTGAGTTAACTCAAGCAGATTGGATTAGTAATTCTTACCTACCACCCACTAGAAGGGACCCCAGCTTCTTTTCTTTGATAACCAGTGGTATTGTACACCTTCTGCATATTATCTCCCACCGAAAACATTCTCGGGAGAGAAATTGTGTAATGGGAAAAAGAAACTGTTTTATGTGAGAGGGGCAGGAACCGGGAGTTTCTCTATTATCAGCCTGGTGCACATTTGGTTAATTCAGGCAGTGGTGGGAGACTCTGAGAAGTTCATTAAACATTTCCTCATCACTGAATTGGCTCTGCTCTGCTCCCCATCTGGGGAGGGCTCTGCCGGAAGGCAAGAGAAAACCCTTCTCCCTCACAACCCTGCTAGACCCTTTCCACATCCTTTCTTCCCCTGTATTCCTTCAGCTCTCAGATATGAACCCCAAAAAAAAGGAACTGTGCAGTTCTCCAGAAGAGTGATTATTTACGTCGGTTCTTCTCACTGCAGTGATTTTATATACGTATCGACGTGGAGTCTTTAGTCTACAGAAAAGAACACCGACAAAATCACCTGCTTCCAAGCCCTACCAGGAAGCTGCCCTCGGCCTGTAGATCGCCCTCGTTCTGTTTGTTACCGTGTGTCTGAAGAATGTCGGTTTCCCATTCATAAATAAATACCTGAAAATGTCTTTTGTCCCCCCAGTTTCATTGAGATATAATTGACAAGCAGCCCTGTGTGAGTTTAAGGCTATAGAACAATGATTTGACTAAAATAATTGGTGAACTAAATGATTGCTGTGATCAATTAATGTCTGTCGTCTCCTTCAGATACAGGGGGAAGAAGAAAAGGAAAAATAAAAAAATGTGTTTTTCCCCCTTGTGATAAGAACTCCTAAGATCTACTCTCTTGATGACTTTCAAGTATGCCACACGGCTGAGCTCATCACAGTCCCCATCCTGTACGTCACTTCCCCAGGACTTCCTTATTTTCTCACCGGAAGTCTGTACCTTTTAACTACTTCCATCCAATTCTCTTTTTATTCCCTTCTCTAATTTTCTAGCAGTCTCCCATGGTGAACCACAACCTTTCAGGATCTACTTCCTTTCCATAAAGAACAAGATCCTAGAAATCTACTGCTGTCCTTGTTTTCTTAGTTGCCTTTGTGGCCGAGCAGCCAGATGCCCCCCCTGTCACGATGAGACAGAGTTAATTACTGCTTTTACTACGAAAAATTATTAGAAGCAGATAAAATCGTCCATGTTTCATTCTAGAAGTGGAAGCCTAAGTATTAACTATTGTCTTACTCCAAATAAGCAAAATGACGTCATTTGAAGCAGAACTGCCAATACGTTCATTTAAAAACCAAATCTGAGGGACGCCTGGGTGGCTCAGTTGGTTAAGCGGCTGCCTTCGGCTCAGGTCATGATCCCAGCGTCCTGGGATCGAGTCCCACATCGGGCTCCTTGCTCGGCAGGGAGCCTGCTTCTCCCTCTGCCTCTGCCTGCCTCTCTGTCTGCCTGTGCTCGCTCCTGTGCTCTCTATCTGACAAATAAATAAATTAAAAAAAAATCTTTAAAAAAAAAAAAAATAAAAAAATAAAAAAAAATAAAAACCAAATCTGATGTTTAAGGTTGCTTGACCTCTTTCCTATAAGTGGACTCCTGCAAATGAAAACAGTCATTAAATGGGGATCCTGCTCTATGATTTTGAGGAATTTGTAAGGAGCAAAGGCAGGGAGAATTACTTGGCTTCTGCTCAAGGGCCAGGCATTAGGCTAAGCAATTAAACACAATCCTGAGTGAAGAAACACTGGTTTCCCAGTTGCATGGATGTAGACTCTGAAAGATTAGATAATGTACTCAAGGCCATGCAGCAAGTGTAGGGACTTGACCTAGGTGCACCTCATTCCAATACTCCTATCGTTTTGGGGACCAAGTGTCTTTATGTTCCAAGAGCTGTATGCCACTAAGTTATAAACATGGAACAGTCCATGAATTAACTTTACACTTTTGCCACACAGCAGGTGACACTGGCTGAAGGGGAGGGAGGAGAGGCAGGACGAGAGATGAGCGGTGGGCAAGTGCCCCCACCCAGCAGGCAGGCCCGGGTAGGACTCAAGCATCCTCTGTAGCCATGGTGCCCGTGGTAATGAATATGCAGAAATATTATAAAAGGATCTCCAAATGCAGAGGTGAGGGCTTCGAGAAAGAACATCACCTCCTTCTGAAGTGTGCCCCCACTTCCTTTCCTACCTCCAACCTTCCCAACAGTGTCTGTTCCGTGCTGACTTGGAAACCAGCCGAGCTGTCCTCCTGGCGCAAAGAGGAAAATCACAAAGCTGGTCCAAGACCCAGACCCTCTGGCCACAATAAAGTCAGCTTCCTGTGAGTGCCTCAGGCCCATTTTCACGGGCTGGGAAATCTTAGTGCCACGATCCAGGTCCACTCCTCCCTCTCTCCTGCCCCTCTCCAGCCCCTCTGGGCAATGCGGGTCTTCACCAAAGCAGGCTTTGCCGGTCCCTTCAGTTCTAGGGTCTCCTGTGTGTGTGTGGCCCCCATCCTGGCCCTCTAGGGCTCACTCCCTGGTTCAGTCAGGTCACCTGTCATGCTCTCTGCTGAGTTGACCCAGTTGGCGCCTCTTTCTCCTGGCCACACCACCACTCGGGGGAAACCCTGTAAAGACCCAGCCCCAGCAGCCTTCGGCAAGAACCCATAACCATATGGGTTCTCGTCGTGAGCCAGGCTGGGGTCAGAATGCAACATTCACAAAACTTCCACCACACTTTCTGCTCCTGCTTCTTTCAACTTCATCTTTCCACCACTTTAGGGAGGGAAAGCAAAGAGAAAAGGAGAAGAAAGAAGAGAATATAAAGTTAACTTTGCTAGAGAAGTAATTCAGAGCCCTCCCCACCCCCACCCCCAAACTTAGGTAAGAACTTTGAAGGAAGGAGGGAAGGGAAGGTGGGAGGGGAGGGAAGGGAATACCCAGGGGGTAGCCCAAGTCCCTCCCTACCGGGTACAGTGACACGAAAGAGTCAGTGACACTTCTCTTATCCTTCCTTTGGGGACACTTCTCTTGTTCCCTCCTGCCTTGTGTGTATGTCTCTGAAACCCAGGATTCCTGATTCTGAGGTTCTGGTTTCTTTCCATGAAGAAAGATACCACTTAGGGAGGATGGAGAGGGGAAGGTAGCTCTGCTTTAAGCCAATGTTGCCTGAACACCTAGGCTTTTCCCCATCCTGACTCGTAACACTTGGGGGAGGTCAGGCAACCCCTCCTCACAGAAAGCAGACCTCATCCCCCAGCTCACACAAGGACCCGGGGATAGGTGCCTGCAGGTCTCAGAGCGACTACCTGCCTCATGTCACGTCCTTCCCTCTGTCAGCTGGAACCGTGTATAAGTCACACGAGCTGCTCCCATGTCCACCCAGCGACCAGACAGAAAGCTCATGGCTGGGCATACCCGTGAATGAGTCAGAAATCTGGACTTATTAATATGTCCTCTGCTCTGGGTGACTACTCATCTCTGCTCAGTCTCCTGAAGGTTCTGCTCATGAAGCACAGAGTGGCCGAACCTCATACATGTCCTTGTTTAGAGGCTGAATTTTGTAGCTACCCTAGCTGTTGGGTAAGGACAGGCACGTATACACAACCATCAGCCAAACTCCTGAGCTGTCCTAGAAGATATGCCGTCCCAAGCAAGGGTGTACATGAGGGATCTAGATTCTCAACTTTCCTCTGAAATCACGTGCAATGACTGGGTGGAAGAAAGCAAGCAAGCTAGCTTTTCCTAGCTACTTCCTATGTGACAACCAGGGATGGGAAATAGGTGTCAGTAGTGTGACATCTCCCACAAGTGGCAGCATCTGTGGGACCACGTGGAAGATCACGAGCCCTTACCGACGCACAGGCGCACAGAGGTCACAACCAACCCGTTGGGTGGACAGCATCTGTGGAAGGAGGACGCTGAATACGTCCAGAGATTTGTTCTAGCAGTAAACACTCCTGTGTTTTGGGGCGTAGTTTCCAGACTAAATTTCAAAAGTTCAGCTAGTAAACTTTGTCATTTGTCTTGGTCTTTTTTTTCTTTTCCCAATGTTCTTTCCGTCCATGCTCATGAAGATGATTATCTGACGTTGCAGCCAGGCTTAAGTTTTTTTTTTTTCTTTATTGTTGTATAAATATTTAAATCTATAGAACATTCCTTGAATGTGCATTGAGTTGTCCCACATATTAAGCAAGACTCTTTGGGTGCTAGTGAAAGAGAGCCAGGTCAAGCTAGTATAAGCCTTGAGAGGTGTTTGATTGGAACACTTAAATGAGAAGTGCAAGACTAGCTTCAGGTATGGCTGAATCCAGTGGCAAATGTCATCCAAACTTTTTCTGTCTCTCAGATTTTCCTTCCACTCTCTATGGGTCTTGTTAATTCTCTCGTTTTGCAAATGTCCTTCCTCAAAGGACTTGGCTGCCAGGGGTTCCCAAACTCACACACAAAACATTCAACACACTGAATAGAGAAGTGGAACACCAATGACATACTCAATTTCATCCAAGACCCCTTCCATCTTCCTTTCCTCGTTCCTTCCTTTCCTCCTTCCCTTCCCTTCCCTTCCTTTCCCTTCCCTTCTCTTCCCTTCCCTTCCCTTCCCTTCCCTCCTTTCACTTTTTTCAGCACTTTAACATCTATGAAATTAAATTTGCTGTCACCAGGTGGCAGTTAAGACATAGTTGTCTTTACCTGGACGCGTGCATCAGAGCTTCAGAATGAATGCCTGTAGCTCAGGAAACACCTCCTGAGACGACAACAGAGCACTCTTTTCAGAAAAGTTGCGTGACTGGCATTCTCAATGGCACAAAGAACACTGGGCAGAAAGACACACATAGCACCAACTACAAGCCCGAAAGAACTCTGGACGTAAAGAAGTCTTAGAAATATCCGAAGAGGGACGCCTGGGTGACTCAGTTGGTTGAGCGGCTGCCTTCAGCTCAGGTCATGATCCCAGGTCCTGGGATCGAGTGCCACAACGGGCTCCTTGCTCAGCAGGGAGCCTGCTTCTCCCTCTGCCTCTGCCTGTGCTCGCTCCCTCTCTCTCTCTCTCTCTCTCTCTCTGACAAATAAATAAATAAAATCTTTTAAAAAAAAAAGAAAAGAAATATCCGAAGATTGGCTTATGTCTTCTTTTTATTGATACACAGGGTAAAATAGTCTAGAAATCAGTATCTAAGTAAATCTAAAAGAGTTTTTTCAGTAAAAAAAAGAAATTTTATAAGGATGCAACTTACATTTGAGGGCACCTCAGTGCAAATAATATTGGAGCTATCTACAAGCTCACGCCCACTTTCTATTCACTAGCACAGAGTTCTAGGTAAGTCCAAGTTGAAGCTGATTGTCCTAGAGCCTTAGAACATTCTTTCCGCTCTGCGCTTAGAGCTTGCTTCCCAGGAGGCAGCAGAGCTTTGTGGGACAGTCTAGTGGGAAGAACGCTGGTCTGCTAGAAAGGAGTTAGGGGTTCTGACCCCACGTCTCACTCTTACCAGCAACAGCAGGGGGACTTGCTCACCTCTGTGAGCCTCAGTTTCCTTGTCTGAAACAGAAATTGCATGATCACTAAGACCTCCTCCGGTATAAAACCTTTGAAGCTAGATATGGTATATGCTATACAAGCGTGGGGTTCTTATCACAGAGCTGTGTTGATTGTTTTAGAATTTAAGTGCGACAACTGTATCACAAAGAAAACTTAATAGCTCACAATACCTCTAAGACATGAACGAGAACGGCATGTCACAGCAGCAACACCCATGGTTTTTTCTAAGTCCATCAAAGTAGGACAAAATACCAGGCTAAGCATTATTAAAAAATTTTCTTTTAGCCTGCCCATATTAAACACACCAAGACATTCAGTGGGCTAATGAGTTCAGCGTTATTAGGCGACATCAGGAAATGCTGATTCCTGACTCTTAAGTTATTTGTCCTAAGCAAATTTGTCCTGTACAGCAAAGGCGTCAGTCAATTTCTTAATTTCTTCCCCCAAAAGCAAGAGAAGGACACAGTCACCAGGTAAGCAGGCCAGACTGAAGGCATCCCACAGCTAAGAACCCGACTGGAGAAGAAAAACAGCTTGGTGTTCAGAATCGCATGAAGTTTTTGTTAGAGGACAACGCAGACTGAAGACTCCAGTTTACAGGAACCATCTCCCCACCCCGGAGAGGGCAAGAAACGCCGAGACAGCCCTCTGGAGACCTAACGACAAAGACTCTAGTTCTCAGGGGGTTGGGCTCAACTCAAATCAAGGCAGACATTCTTTACTTTGTCCTAGTCTGTGTAATTCATTTCTTCACGTCACATCTGCACAGAAACCCTGGGATGCTGGTACTTCTGCTTCCTACAAAACATGTACACAGTAAGAAGCAGGAAAGCGAACAAATACAAAACCCAAAACTTCAGTACGCTCTGGAAGCCAGGTATGTGCTAAATGTGCACAGATCCTCCTCCTTGGCAGCTTCTTCCTTGGTGAGGAAACGTGGGCACTGAAGGAGTAAGGGATCCGGGGACTGCAAGGAATCCGTGCCTAGAATTGGAGTCAGTCTGGTTCCTGAGCCACTCATGATGGGCGAAATTAAGCTCTCGTTTCAATGATGACTGCAGCAGGACTTCCACTACAGCAAGACAATTTCGGGATAGACGTGAGGAAAAGTTTCCTAATATGAATATGGAAGGTGGGTCACTATGCCACAGAAGGGGAGGGCGTAACCTCCTCCCTTTGGGACAAGAGGCCCCAACAAATGAATTCATCCCACATGACCACGGTTGGCCTGGCATCCTTTCAGACCCGAAATGTTTTTCTCCCTACCCACCTCTCTGCTTTTTTCTCATTTCCTTCAGTAATGAACAACTTCTTTTATTTCCTTATTTATTTATTTATTTATTTATTTAAGATATTTATTTGACAGAGAGAGAGAGAGAGCAGGAGAACACAGTAGGGGGAGAGGCAGAGGCAGAGGGAGAAGCAGGCTCCCTGCTGAGCAGGGAGCCTGATGAGGGACTCGCTCCCAGGACCCCGAGATCATGACCTGAGCTGAAGGCAGAGGCTTATGTGACTGAGCCACCCAGGTGCCCCACAAACACCTTCTTTTAATAGTCTGTTAGTCTCCTGTGTCTCAAGTTACTTTAGCAGAAGTATCTTTAAATGCTGTGGCCCATACTGAATGCCATGCTCTAACAGTGGTCTGCCCAATAGCCAATGGAACAGTCCAGTTAACAAGTTAACTCCCTTTTTCTCTGTACAGAAGCATTAATGGAACCAGTGCTCCTTATGGCTTTTTCTTTTCCTTTCTTTCTCTCTTTCTCCTCTTTTTTTTTTTTTTTTTTTTTGGTGAATTTTGCCTCATTTTGATATCAGTCCAAACCCCTGAAACTCTGGTACTCTAACATCACAGCTTCTCCCCATCCCATACTCGATCTTTGCACCCAAGTGCAAGACTTTACATATTCCTTATCACATTCCTTTTTGTTAGGTTTGGTCCATTGGGGTATTTTTAGATTCTGAGGCCGCCATCCAGCAAACAGCTTTTCCAGCCAGCTCCAGGCCATTTGCAAATGTGATTAGCATATCTGCTTCATCATCATCCGAGTTATTGATAAAAACGGTGAGAGAAAGAGGAGAGCCAGCTGCACCAGAGTCTAAACCACTCTCTGGAGTATGGGCCATAGAGTAGCCCCCGTGTCAGTCAGGGTCCAAGTGGGAAAACAGAAACCACCCTGAGTATTTAAGAGAGAGAGAATTTAATACAGGGAAGCTGTTCCACAGACAACCCATCAGGGAACAATGAAGCAAACAAGTGTAGCAATAGCAGGCGGCCATTGTCACTCATAGGCTAACTACCTGGGGGGTGAGGGTGTAGGGAAAGCCACACAGCAGTGAAAGGTGGTCTCAGCAGGGAGATGTAGCCACTGTCAGAGCTGCCACCCAAGTCACAGAGATGGGGGAGAAGTACCTAACGTCTTCCTTCCCGTCATTGGCCTAATTCAGCTGGAAGCCAGCTGACACAGGAGCTTGGGACACAGTCTCTGTGTTATAGAGCATGTGGGGGCAGAAGGGCAAGAAATGGATTGGAGTTTACACAGGCCCCCGTTGGTCTAGCTCCCCGCTCTTTTATTTTTTACTTCCAAAACTGTATTGAGGATTATGGTATAGCCCCCCCTTTGTGTGGGGCTGTTTAACTAGTCCCTAATGGAATGCTCTAGAACTCAAGACAACTCTCCATTTTGGTCACAAGAAAATAAAGAATTTGTCAGGTGTCCTGGTGAAATCCAGATCCATACTCTTGACCCTATTTGATTTCTCCAAATAGATTGGTAGTCCCAGAAAATAAAAAAAGAAGACTACTATACCATCGTATTCTTAGTGATCCTTTGCTTTCTCACCTGACTCTTTACAAGTCATCGGGCTATATGCACAGGTTGGCAAACTATAGCCTATGTATAGGCCAAATGCTGCCTGGTGTCTGTTATTGTAAATAAAGTTTTATTGGACACATATTTATTTATGTATTGTCTGTGATTCCTTTCATGTAACAAGGGGCAGAGTAGAGCTATTGGTACAAAACCAGATGGCCTAAAGGCCGAAGTTATTTACTTTCTAATCCTTTACATTAAAGGCCAACTCCTGGTTTATAATTTACAGAATCCAACTGCTTCTACCTTCTAAATGTCAGACATTTCCTATCTCTAGGCTTTTCACTCCTCTTCCATGTTTTGTTTTATCTCTTAAATAGGCAATAATGGTCGAGCAATCTTTGGTCTTTCCCATGTGGTCCTGAAAATGGCCATAAGACCTTATACAAATGAACCCCTCTCTAACCTCATCCACCACCCTTTCCCCCACGTCCACTCCTGTTAAATTCCATCTTGCTTGGGTTGGTCCATTGAGACATCCATCTTTGGATTCTGATTCCTTCTTGCCACTCCCCCCGCCCCCCACTCCGCCCCGGGGACAGTTGGCGCACCCACTGCAGGGTTTTTGCACAGGTCTTTCCCTCTGTTGGGACAGCTCTCACTCCAGATGTCTACAGAGATGCCCCCCCCCCCCTCCCTTGCTGAAGATTCACTTCTCAGTGAGCATTCCCTGACTTTCTTATTCAAAATTGCCTCTCCCTCCCCACCTCTGGCCCTTCTTTGCTTTACTCTTCTCCATAGCACTTACCATCTGCTGACATAATTATTGGCTTATTGTCTGTTCTCTCTACTTCCACTAGAATGTAAACTCCAGGAGGGCAAGATTTCTGTCTGCTTTGTTCCCTAATGGATGCCGGAGAGCATCTACAACAGTGCCAGGCAAATAATAGGTGCACAGTAAATATTTTTTGAATGAACAAATGAAGGTCAAGACCCTAGCAAACTCATTTGGAGCAACTGACTACTCTCCTACCATCTCTTCAGCCATCTGAGGTTCTCTTGCGTCATCCTCTGCAAGCAGGGAGAGTAGGTAGAGAATCCTGCCTGCCTCCGGACCATCAAAGGCAGAACTTCAATATGGTTAACCATTAAGGATCTATTAGAGTTTGCAAACAAGTTAATCACAAAGAAATCTGTCGTCAACATTTTAAAACCCAAGATGAAAGAAATTTGAAAGAGGCCTGTCTAGGTAGCAACTGGTTTTTAATTGCTATTCCAAGGACTTGTCCCTTCCCGACCCTGCTTTAATAAAGATGCTACCATTTACCTCTACATGGGTGTAAGCACCATATTCGAACAGCTCTGAGAAGTTTCTTATGACTCACTGAGCCACAGTAAAGCCTTCCAGCATCTAAGTTGGAAACAGACTTTGTTTATGCTGATTCCTTAACCTTTTCTCAATCCATAAAGAAGTCTTCAGGGATACAGAACCATAAAGCCCCAAACTCTCCACACACAGACAGTCTTATCATGGGTCTGAGGAGAGATGGCTAATCTAAATAAATTTGATTGGGTAAACCTTAGTTCACTATCAGCCAATAATTATTGGCATTCAGGCTGCTTTTATTGATCAAGTTGACTTTCTAGGATTTTGAAATGTGCCTAAGTACACAGCACTGTATATATATATATATATTTTTTTTTTTTTTTTTCATGGCAAAGTTTCCATGAGATGTTTCCATGGGAATCTAAGCCTTGGGCATAACTAAAATTTTTGCACAGCCTGAAAGTTAGCACTTTGACTTTTTTTTCTTTTTTAAAGAAAACCTTCCTTTAAAATACCACTTCCTTTTTCAAACACTTGTCTGTCTCCACTGTAAATCTTTTTTTTTTAATTTTTGGATCATAAAGTTACTTTCTCTTTATTTTACCTTACAGAAACACTTGACAAGCATTCAGTCACTAGAACATTCTTTAAGATCTATGAGATAACATCTTGTTTTAAAATTAAACATGAATTTACTTTGCCTGACTGGGTGAAGATCACACAAGCAAAGTGACCTAAGTGATCTAAGCTCTTTCCAACCATTCTTTAGGTTCTAACTGCAGTCCTTATAATTTATTTTTAAACATTTTTATAGTTAATAAAAACATGATTAAAAAAAGATTTAATTGCATCCCCAGTGCTAACCTAAAACTGTTTCCAATGACCTCCATTTCATTAGTTCACAACAGCCTTTTGTTCTGGGGTTTTCCAACTGTTTGCTAAGCATTCTTCAATGGAAGTCTCAATTAGAAGGAAAGAAAGGGAGCGGGACAATCATTTAATTCAAAAATTAATTTGGAGATCAGGCAACTGACTTAGGCTCATGCCAGCAACTTAAGGCTTTCAGCCTTGGCCACATGATCCGAAGGAACTGAGCAACAACTGTCTGGCCGCTTTAATCCCCCTTAATTTGAGAGCAAAGAAACTCACATGTGTTTCTAAGAACATTTTCAGAGTACAAGAGGTCCATTTCTGGGGGACACCGCCTAATGCCCTTGTCTCACTGATCTCATGTATTCTAAATTAAATTTTAAACCGCACATGGCAGGGTGGCGTGGGGCGGGGGTGGGAGGTGGGTAAGGAACAGCGAGGCTATCCCGTGTTGTTAAAACAACTCCAGAAGGAGCCTTCAAGAACCTGGTCCACACCAGGACATGATTCCAGATAAGAGGAAGACGAGAGTCACAATGCTTACCCTGACTTCCCTCTGAGAAGCTGGGGAAAGATCTGCCGCCGGACAGGCCACTTCTCCCACTCTGTCTGGAACCTTCTAGGTTCACAAGTGCTTGGAAGAACTTAATTAAAATCTGTGGACTATTTTTCAGGAAGTATATTAAGCCCTCACGGTCAATGTGATCTGTTGAGGGCCTTTGATTCTCTCCAGACTTTTTTACTCAGGAGGGGAAAAGTTTACAGACTGAAAAGACTGGTGGATCTCCTATGCATTTCAAGTCTGATGGGTTGATAGGCAACTGAGTTCTCAAAACTTCTTATCTGGGATTTATGAATCAAAACAGGAACTCAGATAGCCAGGCAGGGCTGGGCGTCCGGGGGCAACACTGCAAAGGTGTTGCTCCTGTGCTCTCCATTTCAGCTGTCTTTAATCTTCTTCCCCCTTGGTTCCCATCTCTAGCCCTTCCAAGAGTCGCCTTCCCTCCTGCAAAAATCCTTCCTTGCCCTTGGGCCACGCAGGGCTGAATGTACTCTCCAAAGGAGTCCAATCAAACCCTTCCAACCAAAGAGCACAGAATAGCTAGCATTTCCTGATCTTTGACTTTCTGCCATGCACTGGTCTAAGCATTTTATGTGTATGAACCCTTCATTTTCATGGCAACCTCACAGATAGGCATTATTCTTATTTCTGTTCTACAGACGAGGCTGAGGGGTTGCCGACAGTCACACAGGGATTCCCACCCAGGTCGTCTCATCGCCAAGCTTGTTCTCTTAATCACACACCTCTACAATCATTTCACCTCAACGTGTCTTATAAGATGACCGATAACCATGCATTGTTTCTCCCAGATGGGTTGCCTTTGACCAGGGGACATAGCCTTCAGCAAAGGAGTGAGGCTGTTATTCTGTGTGTCCCTAATCAATGGAGCCTTCCTGGGGGCCCCTGAAACCCAATCCCAAAAGCCATGGCCTATTCTGGCCTTGCCACCAGCCTTTGTGTACACTAATGAGCCAATTTGGAAATGGAATTAAGTAATACTCATAAACCTATGACATGGAGTTACGTGCAAGTGAAAATATTCAGGGAGTCACAACCCTTTTGGTTATATGCATTTTCAGTCTCCTAATCCAACTTCCCATTCAAAACAGGAACCCCCTTTCCGAATCCTTGAAAGATAGTCGGTAAGCCTCTTACTTCCAAAGCCAGCGAGCTCATTGTACGCCTCAGCTGACTGATCTTCACTAATTGTTAAAATGTTCTAACTCGTATTGAGCGCAAGCCTGCCTCCCTGAAAGGGCAATTTGCATTGAGGGTAAGACGAGTGCAAGGGTGCAGCTTTCCCCTCCCTCCTGAGAACTTTCCAAGTGAAATTATATTCTCAAGGACATTGTCGCGGGCCAGAGAGGATACGTAGGGGCCCAGGAGAGGAAAGCCCACAAGGCCAGCTCCTCCAGCAGTGCCTCTGAGGATAAGGAAGCTGAGTTTTACCATTTTCCGTAGCAACGACATAGCCAGGGGAGCCTAACTTTGAAGAGGAGTCTTCGACCTCCCCAAGCCCCTGCCATCTGACCTGCCCGTCGTTCTGCAGTCCATACTCTAAATTCCCCTGACTTAGACCATATCCTTCCCTGACCGCACCCCCTCCACCCATTATGACTCCTCACAACGACTCCAAAACAAACAAACAAACAAACAAAAACCCCACAAAGAATACTGGGGTGCATGGCTTAAGTGTCTGGGCTGTATGCTTCATTTTGTTCCTGGCAGCGGGATCTCACAGACCCACACCATTTGAGGTTTTCAATACGTGATTCTTTCCAGAACTTGTGATTGTATTTAAAAAAATATTAATAAAACAAAATATTGATTTTTATCAATACGGTGTTGACAAAAAGTAAGCAGCACATCAATAAGGAACTGTCTTTTAAGATCTGAATAAAGAAAAGGAATCTTCTGTGAATGACATCTCTGCCCCCCAAAAGCGAGTCTTGTTTGTTTAGGTTTGATGGGTTCATTTCTAGAAACTGTATAAGGAATCTTTTTATTTGTTTTATTTTACTTTTTATTTTTTAGTTTTTATTAACATATAATGTATTATTTGTTTCAGGGGTACAGGTCTGTGAATGATCAGTCTTATACTAATTCACAGCATTCACCACAGCCCATACTCTCCCCAATGTCCATCAACCAGCCACCCCATCCCTCCCACCCCCCTCTTTTCCAGTGTATTAGGAATCTTTTTTTTGTAAAATATTTTATTTATTTATCTGACAGAGATCACAAGTAGGCAGAGAGGCAGGCAGAGAAAGAGGAGGAAGCAGGCTCCCCATGGAGCAGAGAGCCCGACGTGGGGCTTGATCCCAGGACCCTGGGATCATGACCTGAGCAGAAGGCAGAGGCCTAACCTACTGAGCCACCCAGGCGCCCCAGGAATCTTTATCAAAAAAGAAAAGTTTGTGTTCTTTCTGGAAATGTCATCATGAGAAGGTGAGGGGACAAGAAGGGAGACTCACCTCTCAGTTTATCTAGTCCAGTAGGCAGCTCTGGTGCTAGACTCAGCTAATGAAGGAGCACCACCAAAGTAATTTAAACAGGGTGGCAAAAGAGACAGAAAGGATTGAAATCTCTCCAGTGTTGGTCCCAGTGAAATTCTGGGATGTTGGCAGGATTAGGTGCCCCAAGAGAAGAGCAGTGGAAAGTTCCACCATTTTGTGAATATATTTGGGTCTGCTAAAATCGGCAGGTTTCATACATTATTGTGAAATTTTTTAATCTTCTTGATAGTTTACCCATTTCTTACTGATTGGATGGCAGAAGTAATTAGAGTATAGACCCTGAAGCGTATGGGATATATATATATATATATATACATATATATATATGGGTTATAAGGGTAAAGATACTACTCAAGGAAAGAGTAGGAGTCAGAAGCCAGTTTTCTAGTCTCAACTCAAAAAAGCAGTTAGCTGTGACCTTGAGCAAGTCACTTAAACCTGGGAACTTTACATTCTTCCAATGTAAAGCTTCTGCGTTATGTAACATCTCACTCCAAAAGATATATCTACAGCTATTTATATCCATCCATCCATCCATCTACTCACATATCCATACCCATCCCTGCAAAGTGGTCCAATGTAGTCTCAGTTTCACTATGTTTCCTGCTTCAGCCCTCAGAGGTCTTTAAGACTAAAGCAAGCAGTGTGGGAGGAAAAGCAGAAATGTATGAACGGCCAAATGAATGGTAACTGAATGGCAGACCTCAAAACAACAGAAGAGGCAGGAAGAGGGAATTAAATTGTGGTATTAGGAACAATTTAAATAGGGTAGGGGCTACATTTAATTTGGGCAGTGCCCAGCACTGTACTTGTCGGTGCTCACTTAACATTACCAAATGAACACTTGTAAATGAAGACTCCCAGGTAACAAAAAGAACGTGTTCCATGTAGGATTAAGTGGTGAGGGGGGGCACTATCATAGTTCAAATCCTATCCAATGACTCCAGAAGTACAGAGTCAGACAACCCCAAGGCACATTTTTGTATTCATACTGGGGGAGTCTAGGGGTGCTCCAACCTGACTTACTTAAGTCAAAAAAGCCAAATTGTGGCCAGCCAATTCCAGAACCAGCTCTAGGTCTGAACCAGCTTTATGGTGCTCGCTTTGGCAGCACATATACTAAAATTGAACCAGCTTTATGGAGAACTCCCACACGGGGTCATGTGGCCAGAATGAAGGATAGTCAGGCTGCAGAGGTGAGCTCTGGAAGAGTGAGCTACCTTGCTCCTTTCCTAGCACACATTTCCTGATAAGGAAGAGCAAGTGCTCTCTAGGTGTCATCTGCAGGACCCAACGTGGGCATAATGACAGAGAAAGGTCAAAGTGAGCTTTTGCAGTCCAGCGTCCTCTTTCTGCCATTTCCCCCTGCATTAGATTGCTGGCAACTCCTTGATTTGGAGGTCTGACAGCAGGAGCTCTGGGGAGAACTCTTTAGAGCTATTCTTAAAGATGGTCATCAGGACAACGGTACATTCAACCAGTCAGGTTTGTCTATACGTCACGCTGTTGGATGCACAGTGACGCCACCACACACCCACAGTGGGTGAAAACATATTGGAAACCAGTGATTTGGCTTCCAAGTCTTGATGCCTTGGATCCTGCAAAATGGGAGGGCTTCTATGGCCCTTTTGGCATACAATGTGGTTAATTCCATTTTGAATAGAGACACAAAATCTGCCCCCCAAATTTGGTTCAATTATCACCTGTGTTACAAGTCGCCTGCCTCCATGCCTCTCCATCCGAATGGCACTTTTCTGCTTTACAACCAAGCTTCTTAAGCCAGTCACTGGCCATTTTGCACGGCAACTGTGGGACAGCAAGCAGTTAAGGCACTCTTCTCCAAATGCATTTCAGCAATCCAAGAACATCATGTCCCCTCGGCTTGCTGAGAAGCAAAGGAAAAATTCCCCCAAATATTTGAATCTCCCAAATAAAGGAGCAAGATCGAGGAGGAGGACCAGACTGGAAAACAAAAGAGAGGAGGAACCTCCAGGGAGAGGTGGCAGATGGTCCAGCAGGTGGACCGTGACAGTCCACAGAACTGGCCAAACCGACTGGTGGACCAGGCAATTTTTAGCAATGATTGCAGTGTGAGCCAGAGTGCACCAGCCATGGGGCACATTGCCAGTCATCGCTCCTAGTGACATTCCAACCAGATAAGCAATACGTTCATTGCTGGAAGGGGGTTGAGGGACACCGGGGAGGAAGTTAAGGAGAACAGGCAAGCAAGATAGAAGAAGGATGGGATAGAGCGTGCTCCCCACCCACATCTAACAGGTTCCAACATGTCTGAACAGGTAACTAGTAAGGTGGCTTAACCTTTGGTCTTTGCACACCCAGGAACATTTCTCTATAAGAAAAATTCTATTTACTCAAAGAAGTAATTAAATCTGGTGGCACAGAGCTAATCAGAACACCATTCATCAGCACTCAGAGTTGGAAAATTCTTTCTCTCACCTCTGTAAATGCTCCAACCCTGGGCACTTTATTATTCAAGTTTTTAATTAAAAAGGAACATGAACAGTTCAATAACCTGAAGCCATCCATCATGTCCACAGCCTAATAAAAGAACGCAGGGCTGCGAAGACACTCGCCTCTCTACAGGGTAGGGCAAGCTCCGCGGCGAGGAAGCAAGGAGTCACTTGGGTCTCTACCTCTCTGCTGACTTGACTGTCGTATTGCATAGTTGCTGCTAAACTGCACGGAAGGTATTTCTAATCTCATGACGGTGACTGGAAGAGGTTGAAGGACACAAATTAAGTCTCAGAGCAGTACAGCTGAGTAAGAATGGAAGGTCAGTCAGTTGACTCTTCCCACAATTCCCCGAACAAGGCAATTATTCATGAAGGAAATTTCAAATTATTTTCATTAGACTTGTGTTTTACCAATCTAACCAAAGTGATTAATTAGGGATTAAAATATTTACTCTGCACATGCTGCCTTGGCTCAGCACTAGCATATTTAAGCATCGTGCTAAAAGGGTCAGCTGTTTCCAGTATTGTTTGGAATTCATTTCCTATTTTCTATGTAAAAGGGCACTGACATGCATGTCTATACCATACTTTGGGTCTCTCCAGGCACTGAACCGGAGAAGGAGAAAGAGGCTTCGCGGGTCCCACCCTTTACCCCGAGATTTCTTCCTCATTAGAACCACTCTGGGGTGGTGGCCATAGTTTTGGGGTATCCTTGTTTTTGTAACAAAGTGTCCAGAACACCTGGGTGGCAACAACAACACCCTAATCATTGTTGCCCTAGTCAATGACACATGCTGGAGCGGTGACAATTGCATAGCGGGATACATCAGGGCACATGGGCGTGAAGGAGACTACCAGAATGGGGGGACAGTTCAAGAATCTAGCGGGGTTTCCAGTACCATATGATGGCATAGAGCAGATGAGAGTAACTGTTTCCTGTGGCAGGAGACACGGTTATTCAAACAGGATGCCGGAGTCCTGCTTCTACCAGGGGCCCCCAACAGGGCCAGAGCATTTACGACCTTAAACTGTTACCTTACTGAGGTTCCCAGTGGGACACCAGTGTTGGGAAGTATGCCTTATTTATTCAGAAATCCCTAACAATTTAAGACGTTGCTAAGACATTGTACGGAAAGGAGGCTGTGGGAGAGCCATTCACTCATATGGCTATGGGGCACCTGCCCTGAAGGGATGACACTTATAGGGTTCCACGATTGCTCCTCTGAAGGTTTGTAAAGAGTAGTTCAGAAGATCCGGATGATGGTTAGGTATTTCCCCTTTTGCTTCCTGCTAATGCTATTCATCCCATTCCCTCAAGTGTTCTTACCAAGCCTTTAGAGAGCTGGAAAAAAAATTATTATAAACACAATTATATATATGTGATGTGGGAATCAATCAGTTAATTGTTCTAGTTGTGGAGATGGTGAGCACAAGGTGATAAATATGGAGACGTAAGTAAAACCATGATCGTTATAGGGTACAGCCAAAGAGAATAGTATGTCCGAGGCTTTGCCTGCAGGGAGAGGCAGAGCTCAGATAAGTGGGATGAGGGAAGTGGTGCCATGAGAAGAGGAGGGAGCCACGTCTGACGAAAATCACCAGGGTGTGGGGGGGGCACTGATGCCGACTGCAAAGCATCCAGTAGCGAGGGATGAGTCCACGGTGCCCCAAGCAGGAGAGAGACACTGGATTGGTCAGAAGGAGGTATTTATTGACAAGGAGAGCCGTAGTTTCAGTGGAATAGCGAGGCCGTGAGCCAGGTTGGCTGGAGCCCAAGGAGACAGCTGGTGTGGGGACGTGGCTGTGACAGCAGGTACAGCAGTGTAGTTCTGGAGTTCATCTAGCAATCGTAAGAATAACGAGAATTTGGAGAGTGATTTCCATGCACCAGGTATTACATAGGCAGTATCTTACATTCTTTAATCCTCCCAATGAATCTATGCTCATTTCCTACACAGCTATTAAGAGGCAGAACCGGGATTCAAATTCAGGTCTGTGAGGAAGCAAAGCTTATGTTCTTCATGAGCGCAGAACACTGTCTTAATAGAAGAGCGATAGGATGGGGACTAAAGGAGCCAAGAGGAGCACAGCTGGGAACATTAGTGACAGTTATGACGCCCAAAGAGAGAAGACATGGTGGACTGAGGCCCGTCTCTCAGCCCAGAGCCATGATGTGCTCTAGAAGATTCCAGGGAAAACAAGTGTGAGGTTGGAAACCAGCAGGTCTGGATTCTACTTTTGACTCAGGTCCCTAAAAATCTCTTGAATTTAGGAAAGCTATTCAACATTTGCGTCTCAGATTCAAAGGCACCTGCAACCCCCAAATAAGGCTGCTTATTTTATCTACTTTGGGGGGCTATTGTGAGGATGCAATATAGTAAATGAGTTCATTAAAATGGTTTACCATTCTTTGGCAAATGCGGTGGCCCAGCACTGTGCTAATCGCCTCACATGCACTCTTTCCTCTGGCTCTCATGATAACCCTGTATGTGGGTACTATTATTCCCATGAGATAAAAGAGAAAAAAAGAAGAAACATTTTATAAAGTTCAAAGAACCACAAGCATGTAAGGTTTTATGATTACGATTTTGTAGGAAGTAGTATTATCTAGCTTAAAGTGGAGATGTTAAAAAAAAAAAAATCTTCTTCTGAACCTCCTAGAAAGAAAAAAAAAGAGAGAGGCTGAGGTAAAGCACGCATAGATATGTAATTGGGAATCGCGTAGTGTAACCGAAGGCCCGGCTACAGGGGCCCCTTTACAGAGAAGACTTGCTGGTTACCTGAAATTCTGAATCACTGAATTTGGGAATCATCTTGGCTGTATTTTGGAGAAAGAATGCATCTGATAGAAAGCAAATTGATCTTGGCCAACAGCTCTGCAACATTATCTGCCCCTCGAAGTTGGACACGTTTCAGGGTTATTTTCAGTCTCAAGGGAAGGTATACTTTTCCTTTACCTTCTATCTAACTTTTAGAGCCGTCGCAACTTCCCCAAGATGAAAAAAGATGCATAACAGGATTTGCATTCCTTCTCAGGATATGACTGCTGCAAGCAAATAGTCCAGAACTTTCTTGTTAGCAATATTATTAGAAGTCTCCCTCGTTTCCTCACAGGGCACAATGCCCTGAGGGGAAAGAAGTCACCTGCCACTTTCTAATGTTATTTAATCTTTTTAGTCTGAGCTGTAAACTGTCAATCACGGGGAATGTTTAGTCACCTTGAATGCTGTTTAATCAGTAGAATGCTTTGTATATCTATAAATACCTGATGACACAGGAATTAAGTCTTCACAATAATTACCCCACTCCATCATTTGACATCATTACTCACAGGCGAGGCCAAAACCGTTTTTAATCTCTCCTGCTTTCTCACTAAAAAATGTTTCATGACTGCTACAGAAATGGAATTGCTCTTTCCCATGGAGGAAAATGGGTGACTGAAATCCACACACGGGGCTGTTGATGAGGTCTGAATGGTCCTGTCTGCCATTAAATGCTGCTGATGACAGGATAATTACGATCACGTGAGCTGATTGCCAAGTGTGTGCCGCGAGGAACGGGAGCAGCCCCGCTTCAGCATGTGAGAAGTGATTCATGTTATGTGCACTGAGGTTCATGCTCATGGATTCCATTTATTAAGGTCATTCAAAGATGACTGGGGTTTTTTTGTGTGTGTTTTAATATTAAGTGAAAAAGGGGCACCTTGCTGGCTCAGTCGGTAGAGCATGTGACTCTTGATCTTGGGGTTGTGAGTTCAAGCCCCACATTGAACAGACAGATAAAATTAAAGATTTTATTTATTTATTTGACAGAGAGAATGGGAGCATAGCAAGGGGGAGTAGCAGGCAGAGACGGTGGGGGGGAGCCTGATATGGGGCTCAGTCCCAGGACCCTGGGATCATGACCTGAGCAGAAGGCAGACGTTTAACCAACTGAGACCTCAGGCACCCCCAGACAGATCACTTAGAAAAAAGTACAGAAAAAAGATGAGAGGCCGTGCACTAATACATTAACTATATACATCTTTGTGACTATGGCTGTTCCTCCCTTTCCAACTTCTTTCTCTGTCACTTTTTCCTTTATTCTTTTCTACATTTTCCCAATTACGCATACCAGATATTTTTACAAAGAGAAATCTAAATGCATTTTAAAACGTGTTAAAATCATAACCACTTGGTCATACTCTGCAAAATAAAAACCCACTAGGTTTAGCACATTGTTACGTCAAACCTAACAGAACTAGCCTGGAGTGCCTGCCGGCCATGGGTTCTTGGAATGCTGGTCCTAAGACCCCAGTCTCGGGGATGCCTGGGTGGCTCAGTTGGTTAAGCAGCTGCCTTCGGCTCAGGTCATGATCCCAGCGTCCTGGGATCGAGTCCCGGATTGAGTCCCGCATCGGGCTCCTTGCTCAGCAGGGAGCCTGCTTCTCCCTCTGCCTCTGCCTGCCACTCTGTCTGCCTGTGCTCGCTCTCTCTGACAAATAAATAAAATCTTAAAAAAAAAAAAAAAAGACCCCAGTCTCCTACGAATGGCTCTGTCAGCATGATTATTGGGACGAGTTCAATTTTGACGGCTGGGAAAATGCTGGTTGGTAACGGTGCCGCGTATTTTCTGTTACAGTGTGAAGCCATCCCTATCTTTCTCTTTCCTGCTTTCTTTGTCCTTTCTTTCATTTATGGTCTGTTTCTTAAGAAGCACTTAAAACTTGGATATTCCTGTCTGGTTTGAAAGGAGTGCAGAAAATTCATTCATTCACCTATTCATTCATTCCACCAGTATTTCTCAAACACTCTTATGAGCGTCAGGCCCGTTCTATGAGCTGAAATACAGCACGAAGCAAAACAAGCAAAAATCCCTGCCTGCATTGAGCTAAATCCCGGGGAGGGAAGCCCAAAGAAATAGACACTTTAATGAAATGAATTGTAAGCATGATGGTGCTAAAACTGCCAATGCAAAAGACTGAACCGGAGAGCAGGGAAGTGAGCCGAGCAGATGGGGTGCAATTTAGGTGGGTGGTCATGGAAACCTCACTGACAAGGTGATATCTGGGTCAGGAAGGCAATGGGTAGAGGCCCTGGGACCATCTGGGGAAGGAAACAGGAAGAAAAGAGGCTTTGAGGTGGGATTGTGCAAGGGGGCAGTGAGGAGGCCGGCATGGAGGCAAAGTGGAGATGGAAGGCTGTAGGATCTGAAGTCCAAGAAGGAACAGATACCTCATGCGAGAACTTGCAAGCCGTTGTAAGACTCCTGTGGTTGTGGAGTGAGGGATGAAAAGCCAAAAGGTTTCAGCAGAGGAGTGACATGATCGGACTTTCATTCCAACAGAGTCATTTTTTTTTTTAAAGATTTTATTTATTTCTTTGACAGAGAGAGATCACAAGCAGGCAGAGAGGCAGGCAGAGAGAGAGGGAAGAAGCAGGCTCCCCGCTGAGCAGAGAGCCCGATGTGGGGCTCGATCCCAGGACCCTGGGATCATGACCTGAGCCGAAGGCAGAGGCTTAACCCACTGAGCCACCCAGGCACCCAACAGAGTCATTTTTTAAAAAAAGATTTTATTTATTTATTTGTCAGAGAGAGAGAAAGAGAGATAGAGAGAGAGCACACACAAGCAGGCAGAATGGCAGGCAGAGGCGGAGAGAGAAGCAGGCTCCCTGAGAAGCAAGGAGCTGGATGCAGGACTCAATCCCAGGACCCTGAGATCATGGCCTAAGCCGAAGGCAGCACCTTAACCAACTGAACCACCTAGGTGTCCCATAACAGAGTAATTTGTTGCCTAGGTTCAGGACAGACAGGAAAGGGCAAGGGCAGAAGCAAGGAGACCAGTAAGAGGCTCTTATGGCACTCTAGGTGCAGCTAGTAGACGAGCATGATCCCTGTGGAGATGGTGAGAAGGGGACAAACACTGGATATTTTTTTTTGAAGATTTTGTTTATTTATTTATTTGTTTATTTAGGGTGTAGGTTGAGGGGTAGAGGGAGAGGTAGAGATAATCCCAAGCAGACTTCCCACTGGGCCTAGAACCCAATGAAGAGCTGGGACTCACAACCCTGAGATCATGACCTGAGCCGAAATCATGAGTTGGACGATTAACCAAATGGGCCACCCAGATGCCCCTGGGTATATTTTGAAGGTAGAACCAATGAGATTCATTGGCTGATCAGATGTGGGGTTCAAGAAGGGTTTTTAGTTTGAACAATGGGAAGGATGAAGCTAATAACGATATGAATGGTATTTAAAGGCATGAGACTGGTTGAAATCATAAGATGAAAGCATAGAAAGAGAAGAGATCCAAGGACTGAGCCCTGGGCATGGTGTTGAGGAAACAATGAGATAACGAGATTAGTCCAGGTAATGCTACCTGATATGACAAACAAAACCAGAAATGAATAATGGCTCAAACTTAATAGAAGTACACTTCTCACTCACATAAAGTCCAAAATGTATGTTTTGATTGGTGGTGGCTCTCCTTCCATTTTGTGGCTCCTCTTCTTCACATGGATTCTGACGTCATCATGAACATCTGCATCATTCAAGGAGAAAGAGAAAGGATGTGGAAGATGGTGCATAATTATTTTAGGATCACACCAAGAATTGGTACCCGTGGCCTTTCCAAATTACAAGGGAGATTCAGAAATGCTGTCTAATGAAGTGCTCATGAAAAACAGAAAGCATGTTTGGTAAACTGCCATCCAGGCTCTGTCACAAGGAGGAACCAGTAAAGGAGACTGAGAAAGACTGGCTAATGAAATCCTAGAAAAGTTGGTAGAACATGATGTCCAGGAAGCCAAGTGAAGAAAAAATTTCAATGAGGAGAGAATGATCAGCTGTATCCAGGGCTACTGAAAGATCAAATGAGATGAGGGCTGAGAACTGACCCATGGATTATCATTATTAACACAGATGACTTTGACAAGGGCAATGATTTGTTGGAATGAGCTCAAGAGAAAAGTAAAGGAAGGAAATTAAACAGAGTAGGCATGGATAACTCTCTGCAGAATTTGTTGAATGTAGATCAACACAAAGACTTATCAGCTACCTTCCTTGCCATGGTTGTAGCAGGGAACAGAATTCACTCCAAGTGGTTCAAAGGAGGGAACTTTAAGAAAGTATTACTTGTGGAGGTGTGGGTTGTATTGAGGGAATAAGCAACAGATAATGAGGTACCCAGGAACTAACCACAGTGGGAAGATGTTACTACCTCTAAACTGAAGGGACAATGAGAAGAGATCAGGTTAGTGGGTCACAATGAGACAAAAGAGCAAAGAAGAGTCACCCAGTGGAAGCTGTGGTCATGGAGAGAACCAAATGTTGCCTGAAATAGAGCATGGAAGGAAGGAGAGAGCCAGGAAGAACTACCCTAAACCTTTACACTCACCCTCTAATATCCAAATATTGGCCAAATCTAACCATAAATCCACCAGCAAGGGAGCTCAGGAGACGTGGTCGTCAAGGGTCATCCTCCCATGGCACAAAGCAAGGCCAAGAATAGAGAATGAATCAGCAGGTGGGGAGGGGAAGGACAGAAAATAACAAGCCCAGAGGGGTTGCCTGAACTTGTACTACAGAAGTGGAGGGATGTTAGTTGCTCATCTCATAAAGGCCATGCCTTTTGCTTGATTGAGTACTCATATGATAGTTACCATATCTTTCCTGTTGACTAGCATATGGCATGAAGAAAATACAATGACTCCAAAGAACACTAAACAGGCTTTCTACAGGACACCATACTCGTGTAGATTAGCACACTATGTTTACTTAAAATGGGAAATCAATATTTGACTAACTCTCCAAAACCTGATTCGGTGATAGCAACCATTCCGTAGGGAGGGCTATATATAAGTTCCACAATGTTCTAAGGCAGCAAGTTTTATGCACAGCTAAAATAGAGACGGCTTACTTAATAACCAAGGTGATTTGCATTTAACTGAGAGGGAAGTAAATGTGTACTGGCAATCCACAGGCATAGTACGGTCTGTCATTATAAAACCAGGTAACAACGTTATACAGTTAAGTCATGTGTGAGCCTATGCACATGTACCATTCACAGAAGGGAATTAAAGAGGGATTCCAAAGTATACTAAAATCAGCGTAACTACTATGCCCTCCACCCCTGCCCTCAGCTCCTCCTTTTCTGATTTTGTATAATACAAGCCCATCTAGGAATCATCTCCCTTTTGTGGAAGGGAGAACAGCTTTACGCAATATTCATGTTTTCAATAATATCCCATGCAGAGCACACTTGAGATTTCTTTTATAACTTTCCTAATCATCTTCCACCCAATACAATTAGCATTATCTAAATTAGTTATCAGTTTACCAAATTGTCTCCTCCTTTAAAAAAAAGTCATATTGCAAAATTATAGGTATAGCCATAGACAGAACCAGTATTCTATGCTTGCAGACATTTGGAGAGAGATAATATTCTTAATCCTAATTAGAATTCTTTCCCTTTCCTATATGAACTTCTCAGAATCAGGGGTGACCTTATTTTCATTTGGATAGAGGCCTGGTAAATCAACTGATTTTCATTTGTCTTGCAACACATCACCTCCTATTTAAATGTGTTTATTTAAGCTCTGGGCCTTTTACTATCTTTCTGCATTACTGCTTCTCCCAAAAATATCCATTTGGAATAGAATGCATTCTATTTCCCTTATTCTGCAATATGATCTTTAGTTCAATTTCACCATTGTTTGAGCCATAAGTCCTGCCTTTTGAAGCTAAGCTTCCAAGCTCAGTATTGTCATGCTTCCATCAGTGTGTCTCACAAAGATCAGGAAACTCCTGATTGTCTGTCAAAGTCTATTCTCCCTCCTTTTCCTAGCGCTAGAGTTTAAACTAGGTAATTGAATGCCCAGCTAACAACTACATTTTCAGCCTCACTTGCAACCGACTGTGGCTACATGACCAAGGTCAGGCAATAGGATGTGTATAACTTCTGGGTCCTCCAACTTTAAGATAATCCATGTGTCCCAGTGCACCTCTCTCCCCAATTATCATAAGCTGGGGCATGTATGTGATCATGCCCATGCTTTGATTAATCAAAGACAACTTTGATTATATAGATGAGGACAATGCTCTAAGGGATGGCAGACCACCAGGATAAGTTTCTAAAAGGCCATGTGCTGTAGAATTTTTCCACCATCTTGGAATATTCTCCTTAGAACTATCTTCATTAGGGGCACCTGGGTGGCTCAGTGGGTTAAACCTCTGCCTTCGGCTCAGGTCATGATCCCAGGGTCCTGGGATCGAACCCTGCATCGGGCTGTCTGCTCAGCGGGGAGCCTGCTTCCTCCTCTCTCTCTGCCTGTCTCTCTGCCTACTTGTGATCTCTGTCTACCAAATAACACTTGATCTTAGCCAAAAGGCCAAGAAGCGATCTCTGTCTATCAAATAAATAAATAAAATCTTAAAAAAAAAAAAGAACTATCTTCGTTAAGATACTATATTTAAGGTTCTTTTGTTAAAGCAATGTAACCTCTACCCTAATGAAAACTCTTGTCTAATTGGCTGAACTTCTCAAATATATTAGAAAGGATGAGGTTAGATTAACTACCTTCAAACTGGAATATCACTTTTCCTTAATTGTTCTGTTTGAGTAAGCAAAACATGGACTCATCAGAATATTTTCCTTGACAAAGCCTAAATCATGACTCTTACTCTCAGCTTGTCAACATTTGATCTTTTTTCAGATTTTTCATTCAAACTAGAATCTGAATAAAAAATTATTTCTAAATAACATTTTAGCTATTGGCTGAGTTAAGATAGGATCAATTATTCAGGAACAGTAAATCTTTTTTTTTTTTTTTAAGGCACTTTTTTGTTGAGGACTTCTAAATTCAGGGTCAAATGGCATTAGAGTCGTCAACAACAGCAAATAATAATAATAATAACAAAATAAAAAAGAAACAAACAAAAAAACCCAGAGAAATTTGGATCTTGGTCTTTTCGATTTGCCAGTGGGTAGATCTGGGTATCCACCTGTTTGGTTGCTGAAGTGAACAGTAGTATTTGTTGGTGTAATTCTGAATTGTTACTAAAAATAGGAAGACATCTTCCCCAAAGAAACATGACTCCTGAAAACACTGTGAGCTGTAGAAATACATAGTATTTCTTCGTGTCTCTTCAAGAAAGTGTTCCGCATCTTGCTAATACTAGAAAGAGTTTATGATGGCCCATTTGCTGCAATAATGAGGCCTTTTTAAAAAGAAACAGATGAAATCAGCATGACAGTTTTCTTGGGCCTTGAGGTTGTATGACTAGACCCATTTTTTTAAAAACCTTATTTATTTATTTTAGACAGAGTGCAAGAATAGGGGGAGGGGCAAAGGGAGAGGGAGAGAATCTAAGAAGATTCCCTGCTGAGCACAGAGCCTGATGCATGGCTTGATACCATGACCCTGAGATCATGACCTGAGCCAAAACCAAGTGTTGGATGCTGAACCAACTGAGCCACCCAGGTGCCCCACAACCAATCCACTTTTATCTTTCTAAATATTCACGGGATTTGATACAAATATTCCTTAAATTGTCTCTCTTCCTCTCCGACTTTGGGGTGAACACGGTGTATAGGTGCAACCCCACACACAAATGGATTCCTGTCTTGGAACTCCTGGAACACTAGAAAGCCTGGTGTGTGCTGCTGACCTTGTGTCGCCACTATGAGATCCAGTGGCACAGTCTTGTGATGGGACTTATAAAAAAACAATAATAATTTGCATAATTATGGCAACTAAACCTAAAGCTAAACTCCAGTCATGTGGCTTCTGCCTTGAAGCTTCCTATTTCCGATTTCTGTGTGCTCCTAGGTTTGACTGAAAGGCTGAAACTTCAAGAAGGATCCAGCCACCCACCCAGATTTAGCTGGAGCACAGGCTCCTTGTTTCTGGGGCACTGCTCCTTCCTGTGCAGCTTCTCTGGAATCAGACCATCTTCTACACCTCTCGCCATCTATCCCACTCTCACATGTTGGTGTTTCTAAGGACTCTGACATTTAATCTTTTATTAATTTATACACTCACCCTGCAGGGGTTGTATTCATGCTTATAACCTGCCCACGCAGCTGTCAGTTGTCTATTTCCAGCTGTACCTCCCACAGAAATTTCAAAGTCAAAATAACCAAAACTCAGCTTCAAAAACTCTCTTCAAAAGAGCTCCTCCTCTCTACTTCCTATTTAGTCAATAGTAGCATTATCTATCCCAGTCAGAAACCTAGGGAGAAGCCATCACTCCTCCTTCTCTGTCAGTCCTTCCCTCTAAATCTCCTCCTTCATGAATTCTTGCTTATTCTACCTTTTAGGTGTCAACTCTGTCCCTTCCTCCTTAAGGCTGCTTGTCTACCCTTATCACCAAATATCAAGTCACTTTGTAAGTTTCTGAATTAGACTCTGGATCCTGGATTGTTAGCGTCTCACCTTTAGTTCACTCTCATCGTGCCACCAGGGCAATCTTTCTAATATGAACACTTCTCACTCTGATGGTTTTCTGCTTCAGAAAACCTAGGAGTTCCCCATAGAGCAAAGCTCAAAGCTCTCAGCAAGGCACCTGAGGCTTCTGGGTGCTTTCTCTGACCATGACCCTGGAAGCAAGAATGACCCTGGGTCATTCTTGCTTCCAGTCTTCCTCCAGATTAAGTAAGCTTCAGGTCTTTCTATCTCAAGCATGGGTGACATTGCCCATGTAATGGGCATTGCCAGAAATGCCCCCTCCACTTTGTTGGCCCATGAACCAGCTCATGGTCTCCTCTCGACTATCCTGCCTGCCTCTCTCTAGACAGAGTTGGTCACACCTTGCCTCACACCATGTTGGTGCTTTGCACTTCTGTCTTTATAGGGGTGATCTCACCGTAGAGCAATTACTTCTTTACATTGTTTTCTGTCTCCCCAAACTGACTACAAATTCCTTGAAGATTGAAATTACGTTGCAATCATCTCTATATTTCAGGTCTACTTTAGAACTTGGCACATAGCAGACTTGATGCATGTTCATTGAATGAAAGAACAAATGAATATGCTTGCTGAAGAGGTGATTACTCAAAGTGGCTCTAGTCCAGATTCCCCAGAGAAAGAGAACCGATGGAATATATACATAGAATTGTGTGTGTGTATGTACGTGTGTAGTATAAAATATGTAGTATAATATATATATACATACATATATATACCTATATAAGACATAAGCATCTGTACATATGCATGAAACATGATACATACAAAAGGAGATTTAAAAATTTTTTTTTCAATTTTTTAAAGATTTTATTTATTTATTTGGCACAGAGAGAGATCACAAGTAGGTAGAGAGGCAGGCAGAGAGAGGGGGGGATGCAGGCTCCCTGCCAAGCAGAGAGCCCGATGTGGGGCTCGATCCCAGGACCCTGAGACCATGACCTGAGCCAAAGGCAGAGGCTTAACCCACTGAGCCACACAGGTGCCCCACAAAAGGAGATTTATAATAGGAATTGTCTCCCATGACTACAGAGGCTAAGAATTCCCATAGTCTGCCATCTGCAAGCTTTCTGTGTCCTGAGAAGCTTCTGCCTACCCTCAGGTTGCAAAAAATATTATCTTATACTTTCTTCACAAATCTTTAGAGTTCTAGCTTTTACATTTATATGTGCGATCCATCTTGAATTGATTTTTTGTGTATAACGTGATATGGGATTCACTCCCCCGGCCCCACACCATTTGGCTATCCAGTTATTCTAGCAGCATTTTTTGAAGACTTTCTTTCCCTATTAGACTACTTAGGTACCTTTAGCAAATGATTGTAAACATGGGGCTCTCTATTCTGTTCTATTGTCTATTTATCTGTCCGTATGCCAATACAATATTATCTTGATTATTGTAGCTTTACAGTAAGTCACAAGATCAGGTAGCAAAGTTGTCCAAATTTGTACATCTTTATCAAAATCCTGTTAGACTTTGTTGGTTCTTCGCATTTCCAAACAAATTTTAGAAGAAAAATTTATTCATGCACTCTTAAAAACTTACATTTAAAAGGTTTAATGCAGCTATGTATCCAAGTAGAGTTCCTTGCATTCACGTTTCTGTGTATGTTGAGACACTAACATCTTGGGATTACATACCTCATCATGGGAATCAATTTTTATTCCCATTTGTACCCGAACTACTCCCAAATCTTGTGGAGTATTGCTTCTACCAGTGAGTCATTTGTCCTTAGCCAGCAGCTCTGTGTTTTTAGGACTGGATTAATTAACCAGGTCCTATCATATTGCAGACACAGCTAGCCACAGCAACACAATAGCTCATTACTTTGACTAAAACCAAGTGAATTCAAATATCAAATTTTTAACGGATATGTAAAAAAGATTGTGGCTTGGGATGCCCGGGTGGCTCAGTCAGTTGGGCATCCAGCTCTTGATTTCAGCTCAGGTCATGATCTCAGGGTCCTGATGTAGATCTCTGCCTCAGGCTCCATGCTCAGCAGGGAGTCTGCTTGAGATTCTCTCTCCCTCTCCCATCTCCCTCTCCCTCTCATCCCCTCACCCCCCAAATAAAGAAAACTTTTTTAAAAAAAGATTGTGGCTTATTTGTTTGTCTCAAATAAATCCTGCTGACTGAGTTCAAACAGAATTGGTAATTTCTAAAATGTTCAGAAATGCCAATTAAACTGTTTTCTAAACTGAACTTGAAGAAATTGCATTCCCATCACTAAACTAAGTTTTAAATAAAGATTTCTGTGAAGAACAGCTTACCATGACTTAAATATTCTTTCTGCAGGGTATCTAGAGTGATTCTTTCCAAAGCCAAGTTATTTTATCCATCATATGGTAATTAATTACAACAGGGTAGTAGAGCTTCTCTTTTTAAATTCTGGTCAATTACGTCCTCTCCCAAAGATTCTTTCTGTTTGAGAAAAGGGTTTTGAAAAAATGAATAACCAGTGGAAGGGGAAAGGGAAAAAGAATTCTTTCTTATAAAATTAAATCTTCTTTAGCAGACACTGGCATGTACTTAACATATTCACAGAAGTATCCCCTCCAGTGATGTTGAAGCCACGCAAATAATAATTGTGGCTAAGTGCACTACATTGACAGTCAATATTGTATTTTCCAGGCTTGTACTCATTATTCTTTATAGTATTCATGCGTTTTGTGAAAGATCAAAAGATTTACATATCATATGGAGTGCTGTAGGGAATAACTTGCTGAGTACTTTAGATGCACAATGTTCCACTGCCTTTTAATACGGATTTCACTTCTCTCTTCTTTGTGATAAAGAAATAACAAGATAGAGGTGGATGTTTTTCTTAATATAATAAAATGGCTATTTTAAAGTATAAAAGTTTGATATTTTAATCCATAATTCTAAATACAACTTTGTGATACAAAACAATAAAATGATGGTTTTCCTCCTTGATGGGTGTTGAAAAAACATCTGTACGAACCAACCCCGACAGCTTCACCAGCAATCCATGACACAGACATGCCACAACTTTTCTGAAGTTATGAAATAATAGAACCGATTCATCTGCCTGAAGAATTGAAATTATCGACTCTATGGCCTTTATTCCACAAAGCTTTAATAGAAAATAAGGTGGGATGAGCTACAGCCATCCATTTTTTAGTGGGCTTGTATATAAAAACAGAAGGGAGGAAATTCTTAAGAGAAAAAAAATGTGAACTGGAATTTAAATAAAAACTTGAAACATTAAAAAAAAGAGAGAGAGAAGGGAATCTGGCTTATTGGCTCCATATTTTCCTGATCTGAGATGGGCCAAATAAGAGTTTGAAAAGTTCACCCTTCCAAGTCTCTCCATAGTTCCATAAGCTTAGGGGCATTTCTCCCACTCGTAGATTATTATCAACAGTAACGCGAATGGGCAGTTATCGACATGAGCACCATCAGCCAAAAGACACTGCTCTGCAAACAGCTGCTTTTAAGAGAAAATAAAAATTTCCCTCAATCACCTATGCCAGTGTGAACCACACCAAAAAGGCGATGGTCCCAGTACCCTCAAAAGTATTAGTGATTAGAAATTTTAGGAATGCCTTTTTCCAATTATACCAGTTTGTTGTACAAACACCACGTATCCAGATCTGTAATTTCAGTGTCTAGCATTTTTTTGTTTGTTTGTTTTTTTGTCTGTTTGGTGGTCTTTTACAGTTGGTCACTTTCCGCTGGTGCTCTCTATAGCATGTATGTTCAAGTGGGGAGTGGGGAGGGTGGCAGCTGAAACAGAAGGGGGTAAGGAAGACCCTATAATATCTTAGGATAGGAGTGCTGACACCATACTACTTTAGGATACCCTACAGAGGACACATTTTTACGCTTTCCAATCCAACCACATACCTGAAAGCTTCAGCCACATAGAAAAACCCACAAGGAGGATGTTGAATGGGCCAACGAAAAACACATGCGCCAGCCAGCAGATGGGCAGAAGAATGTCAGTGGTATTTAACCATTTCCCGTGAGGGAGGGGGCAGACCAGCACTCTTCATTTTCTCCATTTCCGTCACAGTATTTTACCACCACAGACTGAATTCTGGTAAAAGGGCATGAATAGGAAAGACAGGCTTATCCTCATAAAGCTTTTCTTCCTGAGAAGCCCTTGTCTTCCTACTGTGGGGGTTGGGGGAGGGCTGGGGCAAACTGGAGAGTGTATTGATTCGGAGCATTTCACTTTACTCCAGAACAAACTGAAGGAAAACTGTTCTTTAATGAAGCATAACAGTGTAGAGAATTCTGCTTAAATATTTGCTCAGATAATATTTTCTTACTCTGAAGCTATGAACCTGGCAACAGAGACAGATTAATAATAGCAATGAGCCCTGTGGCTGTTTGAAGAGAGACTCCGGGTATCCAGAGGTAGCAATCAAATGAGCTCTGATAGCTTGCACCACGGAACCATACACAGATTGCCAGGAGGTTGTCCTCTCCAAGCCTGAGTGGTTAAAGCTGTGACATTGGGCTTCTATATCCTAGAGTGTCACTGTAGCCAATGAGACATGAAACATGCCATCTGATTCAGCGTTAGCTTTGGAAACTATAGTCCAGAACACTTGAAGCATTTTTTTTTTTTTTAGAGATTTTACTTATTTATTTGACAGAGAGATAGAGAGTGAGAGCATAAGCAGAGGGAGTGAGAGAGGGAGAAGCAGGCTCCCTGCTGAGCAGGGAGCCCAATGCAGAACTCGATCTCAGGACCCTGCGGTCATGACCTGATGGCAGATGCTTAACTGAGTGAGCCACCCAGGCACCCCATTTGAAGCTTTTAAATGCCTATCTATATTTACCATCACGATAAGAAACATGTCTGGATAATAATTTTGAACTGCAGAAGTGCAGATAATGAAAGAGTGATTGGGGGCGCCTGGTGGCTCAGTGGGTTAAAGCCTCTGCCTTCGGCTCAGGTCATGATCCCAGGGTCCTGGGATGGAGCCCCGCATCGCATCCGGCTCTCTGCTCAGCAGGAAGCCTGCCTCCCCCTCTCTCTCTCTGCCTACCTCTCTGCCTACTTGTGATCTCTACTTGTGATCTCTTTAAAATAAAATCTTTAAAAAAAAAAGAGTGATTGTAGGGAGAAGAAAAAAATATATACACAACTAAAAAATACAGGGTTTGGGGCTTTCTCTCTTTTTTTAATGAGAAGAAAGAAGAGAGGATGAAAGCAACGAAATAAAGTGAGATTTGGTTTTCCCCTGTTGGGTGATCAGACCATTTGCACCCAGGGTTGGTGACGTGCAAAATAATAGACACTAGTAGAGCTGCCAGTGACCTTGAAAATTGATACATTCTCTATAAAGGGCAATCTGACAATACACATCAATAAGCTTTGCAATGGATTTAGAAATTCCTCTCCTACAAATTTACATTGAAGAAATAAGTAGAGAGGAAATGAAAAATGTTAATTTTGGCTTTGTTCATAACAACTGAAAATTTAAAACAACCTGGATATTCAAAACAAGGAATGGTTTATAAAAATATGTAGAAGATATATACAGTCTCTGAGAATTTAATAACAGTGATACAGATTTGATATGAAAATATGTTCACATGATATCACGTGAAAAGCATATTACAAAGCAATTTTTTTGTTATGTTCTTGATTTAAAGATTGTGTGCTATATGTCCAAATACAGAAAAGAATAGAGATTATCTCAGGTAAAAGATTTGTAAATAAACTTTTGTTTTCTTTCTTATTGCTTTCGCTATTATCTAACGTATTTTTTTATGGGCAGAAGTTCATTTATAACCCAAATTAAAGCTACAAAACGATTTCCATTTTGAGCAACGATAAAAGCAATACATTTTATCTTAAAATAAAAACTTTGGGTGCTCGGTACCAAGCTCTACTTTTAGAACATAAACCCACACCTAAATAATTCATATATTTAAAAAAAAAATCAAATCCAGAAACTTGGACCAAAGGTGGCAATATTAGTCAGGGTTTAGTTATTCAGAGAATACCATCTACTCTGGTTCACTCAGGCAGCCATGAATTTATTACATCGTACAGCATGGTTTATGGAATGGATGTGGTTGCCAAAGAAACAGATTCTAGGCTGAGTTTCCAGAACAGCCCAAAGCAGCAGACCTGTTAATTCTTCTTAACCCAGTTCTATATTCATGTCTTTGTTAAATAAGTAAATAAATAGATAAAATTCAAACACATCTGATTGGTGAGACCAAAGTACATCTGAGTACCTAGTGGGAAGGGGGTGTAGGAAATGTAGTTTTCAGGTTTCTAGCTTCTCCAATTCAGAAAGCACACAAAAGGGGGGAGGGGGTGAATGTGGAGTGGGTCAATCCAAAGCTATGCTTCAGCAGTTGAGCAGAAGAATGTCAGTCAATGTGCTGAGAGATTCCTATTACTATTTTGCCGAGTTATTGTTGTAATCCCTCTCTACGGCATTTTTCTTCATGTATCAAGATTGATGGAGGGAAAGAAGGATGGTGGACTGAATGTGTCTGAAGATCAAACAGGTCAGAAAGACAAGTTGATAAATTCATCAATTAGCCTTCTCTTTATACTTTCCCTTGTTTAAATAAGTCTTTATGTTTTAATGAAATATCTTTTTTCTAATTTGAACTTCTTAATATAATTATGTATGTTTCATAAAATTTGCACACACTTTTCAAATCTAAACACAATTTCATTTGTCAATAGCCTTTAATAAAGCAGAGGCCTTAGCTAAATAATTATCTTTCTAAATTGACTAGTGATAAATGCTTAGTTCATAGATTTTTTTTCGAGTTTTTACATGCAGACGTATTTCCAGATAACAGTACACATAATCTCCATGTATTTTTCTGTCTTTCAGCATATGGGTGTGGGTATCTATCTTAATCTTTCACTGACAATGATAATGATTTGTTATTGCCCTCTCCATCTACTCTGCTAGAAAAATATTATTCAGCCTTCAAGATTCAACCCAAGTATCTCCTTCTCTGAGAAGGCTTTCCAAATTCCTTTTCAGAATTTTATTATTTTCACCCTCTTTCTCTACACTGTCACTACGAGAAGACTTAACACTGTGTACTGTAATGGGTATAATACCTGTCTCCAAGCCTGCCCCTGCCCCTCACTCTGAGAGACAGTTAAGAACAGGTTTTGGTGGGGCGCCTGGGTGGCTCAGTGGGTTAAAGCCTCTGCCTTCGGCTCAGGTCATGATCCTAGGGTCCTGGGATCGAGTCCCACATCGGGCTCTCTGCTCAACGGGGAGTCTGCTTCTCCCTCTCTCTGCCTGCCTCTCTGCCTACTTGTGATCTCTCTCCGTGTCAAGGAAATAAATAAAATCTTAAAAAAAAAAAAAACAAAACACAGGTTTTGGTCATGTGACCACCCAAGAGATTGGGGTTGTGTGGGGGTTGGGGGGTGGGGGGTGAGTGGATTGAGAATGGAGGAAGATCCTCTTAAAGAAAATTTATGTGCATTTAGTGGAAGGAGAAGGAGGGAAACCAATGAATGTCCATCACTTGATACAGAAAACATCCTACCTGGATCTCAAAGGCTTTATATGGAGCAGAAAAAAGTCAGTCTCAAAATTCACATACTGGGGGCGCCTGGTTGGCTCAGTGGGTTAAAGCCGCTGCCTTCGGCTCAGGTCATGATCCCAGGATCCTGGGATCGAGCCCCGCATCGGGCTCTCTGCTCTGCGGACAGCCTGCTTCCTCCTCTCTCTCTCTGCCTCTCTGCCTACTTGTGAACTCTGTCTATCAAATAAATAAATAAAATCTTTTAAAAAAATTCACATACTGTATGATTCCATTTACTTTTTTTTTTCTAAGATTTTCTTCCTTCCTTCCTTCCTTTCTTTCTTTCTTTCAAGAGAGCATGCATATGAGAGTGGGGGGAGGGAACACCATTGCAGTGATCTGGGTTTTCAACAAAAGATGTGGTGCTAGAGAATTTCTCAACCCCACTGATTTGAAGATACATCTGTGAGTGCTTCAGTTCATGTAATTTTGCTTGATGCCCTGGGAAAGGACTGGACACATCTTGCAGCCAAATGGAAGCATCTCTGGGATTGGGAGAGGAACAAGAGGGTGTGGAACAAGCTGAAAGTATCATGGAGACCTTAGTAGAAAAATCTGAGAAGAGTATAGTATTCAGAGCAAGAAAATGTACTTCAGACACCACCTAGAGGGTAAGCATCAAAGCCCATTGGTGTAAAATGCTCTGACTTCTAAGAAAGTTCCATGGCTTGGGACCCAAGCATCACATTGCAACAGCCTTCTCATTAAATGCCATTGGTACTCAAACACAATCCACTGAAGATCTACTTTTTCCCAAGTATGTCCAGCTTTGCAAGTACACTCTACCTCGACATCGGCTTACGTTCACTTGCCGATCTGTGTTGGGTCTCCCACCTACGTGAAGAGAACAGGAGACTTGACCAAATATGGCCACTATTGCTGTGAGGCACACTTCCCATGACCTGTGTCCAGAGAAGTGGCCTGGAGTTGGAGAACAGAGTTGTCCTTTCTGGGAGTCAAATTACAACTTAGAGGAGCATCTGGTAATCGGAATAGATGACATTTCTCAAGGACTTAATGTGGACCTGCACCTGTACTAAATATTGGACATTCATTATCTTATTTAATCTTTATGGTCTCTGTTGTCCTTATTTTATAGATGAAGAAACTGAGGATTGAAGAGGTTAAGAAACTTATGCAAGGTTGTGTGCTCACTTAGCGGGCTAGCAGGGGATCCAAAGTCAGGTCTGACTGGCCTGAACATTGTATATCCTTGTAGATGCCTGTTGCTAAGAGGGAGGAAGACTGCTGATGACCACAAGATGTGATCTACTTCAACCCTGGAGCAGAATTCCTTTTCTTGATTTTAAACCCCAGAACAACTTCCTTTATATATTATGGCTACATGTAACAATGTCAAAAACATAAATTAAAAATAACAATACAGATAATGCCCATTATTTTTAAAAAAGATTTTACTTATTTGAGAGAGAGGGAGAGAGCACCATGGGTGGGGGGGTAGGCGGAGGGAGACAGAGAAGCAGACTCCCGGCCAAGCAGAGAGCCCAACACTGGGCTTGATCCCAGGACCTTAAGAGCATGACCTGAGCAGAAGGCAGACACTTAACTCACTGAGCTACCCAGGTGCCCCCAGATGATGCTTATTCTAAAACCACACCTAGTCACTTAAAAACCCTCTGGATTTACCAGAACACACACACAAAATAATAATTTAATGTACTTTACAGAAAAGCATAAAGGTCTACCAATTTCTCTTATGATGCAAGACCATTGAACATGTCTGAAGTCATGAGTGTTGGAACTTATTTAGAAATATTGCTTCTTTGTAATGGACATAATTTTAATCAGACAATAATGTTTTCTGTTTAAAGACCACAGATGGTGGATAATGCAAAAACCACTTATATTTTGCTCGATGTGTGATTTATGTTATTTTTACACATAATTTTGCTTCTTAGTTAGCTTTGTATTGAATATTGCTTATTCAGACTACAAATCAATTTGTTTTCCTTGAGTGTAAACCAACCACATGTTAAGAAGAAGTAAGAGTGTACGAAGTGGCAATAAACACACAATAAACACACATGCATAGATTATCTGGTACAGAAGCCTGAAATTGGTATTCTTTGAGGACAGTGAAGAAGTCTGCCCTCATGAAATTTATGGTCTAGTTGTAGAGATAAAATATGCACATGTAAGACACCTTAAATTTTGAAGCAACACATTAACAAAAGCAAAAAAGAGAAGATGTGAAACATAATTAGATATAAAAATAATAATATGAGAAGACCAGGATGATTAGAACCAAGATATAACTAGTAAAAATGAAGATTTTTGAATTGAGCTCCTAGGCTGAAAAGCTTATGAAAGATAATCCCCAACACCTAGTCTATGTTAAATAAAAGTTGCCGCTTGATCTTTTTTATTCATATTAAATATGCCAAGAGACATACATGGTCTTCTATTCATAGAGTGATAAAGTGAACTCTGTTTTTCCTTTAACAAATGGGAAAGACTTTCAATATCTCTCTTGGTTTCTCTTTGAGAAAGAAATATTTCAAGGCTTTTCCTAGATATCTGAGGCTAACAATGCCATATGTAAATTGCCTTTCATTCCATACACGTTTGAATTTATTTGAGCAGAGGACTGTGGCCATCAAAACCTTAATTTAATATACATCTTAGGATAAATAACTATATCTATTAACTTATGCCAAGGTGAGGGGTTGGATGACTCATGGCTGGTAAAGGAAATGTCCCTATATAGTCATACACAGATAAAAATTGAAATATACAACACGAAGATTATTTGAGCTACAGGAGAAAGTGAACATATCATGGTGTTTTTCAATACAGAGTGACTTTCACTTCATCTCAGTCCATAGAAGTTCAGAAATTAACTTCTTTACCAAACAACCTGCTTTTTTGCTGTAAGCATGTCTCTCAACCCAGCCATTCCAAGTTCTCTTATCATATTTCCTGTTATAAGTGTCTTCAAATCCTAAACTATAATCCTGGCATGACTCATAATAACCAGAGAGCTGTAAGAGAAATCCTAGGGGAACTATTTCTGTCCTCTGAACTTCCACTCAGCTCTTTCTGTTCTGTGCAAGAAACAGAGGCAAGCATGGATCTAACTCATTGTTATAGGTCAGCACCAGCATATGGATCCCACACCATGAGAATACTCATTAGATTTCCTTGACCACTCATGGAAATTGTCATAAGAGAGCATTGGAGAAGGGGCAGTTCAGTAAGTTGGACTCCATAGGCTTAACACACACACACATAAACACATACATACACTCAGTCTCCTTCTCTTTCTCACTCAGTCACTCTAGTTACACTTCCCCCAACCCCCACACTTTTTTAACATTCTGGATATCTGTCTACTATTTCCTTTGAACAAAATGTTTTACCACTTTAATAAGATATGTTTGAAAACTATTGTGCTGAAAGATGAGATATAACGCCTTAAAAGTTGTCTTTTGACTTAAAACTGCTAAATTTAAAGTTGAATTCTCAATAGATAATGCTGTATATCAATGAAAGGAAATACAGAGGAAGAATTAGTGTCTCAAATAAGGTGCATTCAAAACAAGCTAAATTAAAGTGTAGTACTATAGCAGGTCAAAACTCTTGATCTCTTATTTCTAAGAAACAAGAAACACGATCAAGAGACCATATTTATATCTTATTCAAAGAGTCTAAATCAAAATTCTTTGCATGAATTTAAGATTATGTAAGCATAAAATTGTCATCTCATAAAACATATTTGTGTTTTCCAGGATTCTGCTCTTATGCACACATAAAAGCACAAGAATGGGCTCAGTTCGGTTGTCTGGTTCTTTTTAAGGGTTACCTACTCTAAATGTGTGCCTTGTGTCTCAGGCAGGCTCACTCGGATTGGACACGGCCACCACACCGGTCCTCTTAGGGGAATCTGCCCTAGTCAATGGTAGATACACAGATCAACCTGAAGATACGGACATCTTTTATTCTAACCATTGTATAGAAACCAGACTCAGCAAAGAACTTTGAAATGAATCCATTTTATTTTTACCCCAGATGAGTGTGGTATCTAACAAAAATAACTAATTGAGCATTGCAGTTTCCAAGTGCACGTTCATTACTTATGAGCTCATCTGTTCTTCTGAATATCCCCACGTGATGAGTACTATCACACTCATTTTCTATTGTATTGAGACTGGAACAGGCTGGAGACTAATTGGACAGACACTCAGATTTTCTGACTCCAAATTTCCCGCAGAGAACAAGCCCACCTCTGATTTAAATCTTGACTACAGTTAATGTGGTGACCATTGAGCAATGTATGGAATTGTTGAGCCCTGATGTCGCATACCTAAAACTAATATAACATTGTATATCAACTATGCTGCAATAATCAATAAATTAATAAAGCTCAATGTGCTTTTATGCAAGGCCAATATCAAAATTTAGATTGGGGCGCCTGGATGGCTCAGTCAGTTAAGCAATGACTCTTGATTTTGGCTTAGGTCATGATCTCAGGGTCATGAGATAGAACACTTGATAGGCTCCATGCTGGGCATGGATCTGCTTAAGATTCTCTCTCTCCTTCTCCTTCTGCCTCTCACCCACTCTCTCTCATTACAGAAAAAAAAATATATCTAATAATTTAGATATAAAAAATTATATCTAATAGAAAAGAAAAAAAAGAAAAGAAATTATATCTAATGAGCTCTTTAGGCAAAAATTTCCTCTCTATTTCTTTGACATACTAACTATAGAAGAGAGAGGAGAGACAACATTCTGTTGTGAAGGTAGATGAACATTTCAAGTATGTTCTTGGATCCATGAAAATTTTTCACCAGTTCCTCCCATTATTTATTATAAGTGGAGTCATGTGAATATGTATATACAAGAATAAATGTAAACTGAAAGCACCAAAATGCTTTCAAAATGCAGTATAAGGGGTTGGGGGCTCAAATGTTATTACACAATGATGGCAATTAACCTTAAAAGCAATCTTATTTCATGGTGAGCAACAATTACCTTGAGCTGACTTATGTGACTGAGGAAGAAAAAGAACCTCATCATTTATAGTTACAATGGATCTTTTGACTACATTGACTCATATATTCTAACTAGTCACTAGGCAGTTACATTTAATCAAATTATTAATCTGTAATCATGGTCAAAGTAGTTGTGTGTGACATCACTTGCAGCTTAAGAGAACTTAGAAATTAAGTATCTAGTACTCAAGTTGAGAAAGCTTAGTGAGAAATGTTTATTACTTTATTTTTTATGCTTTTGAAAATGTGGTGTATATACACAATAACAGAAAAAATTAAAATAGTACAAAACAATACATAATAAAATATGTGTACCATATCACTTGGCCCTCATTCCCAGAGTTAACCACTGTTAAGTGCTTCTTATTTATCCTTCTAGACAGAGTCTATGTATATATGTATATATATGCATATGTGTGTATTTCCTTTCTATGTTTATCCAAATGGTAGGATACCACACAGATTATTCTACGTCTTGCCTTTTGCCCTTGATGTGTCTTGCAAGTTAGCCTACCGAGCTAATTCATGCTTCTTAGCACTTGAGACTGTTCTTTTTAGATGTACTATCAATGAGGTGTGCCCTACAGATGGGTTCTCCCAGCCTTTTGCCAGTATTTGAAAAATGTCATATTGAACGTCATTGGACAAATGCCTTTATGCCTGTAGGTAAGTATATCTTGGAATTAAATCCCTAAGTAAAATTTTTGACTCCAAATGTGTTGCTTCACTAAGAATTTGTGACCTGATTTATTATTTCAACCTAAAGGTATTCAAGCAAGATTTATCATCATTAAGAGGGAATGGAATCAGGAGTGTTAATGATCTTCCTTCCCCAACACCACACTGAAATGACATGAGAGCCTTTATCAGGAAATGGGGAGTGTGCACGCATGTGCATGCATGTGAGCGTGTATGTGTGTGTGTGTGTGTGTATTTAAGATGTTAGAAGGTCAGAAGGTCAGGGTAATTTCTATCATTTGAGGTCTCGTTACCCATTAAGACCTCTGGGAGAAAGGCTATCAAAAGCAGTAATCCACAAAGCTTCTCTCTTCCTTAAGGCTTTACGGGAAGCCTACTGCGTGCTGGCATGAAGTGGATGAAATTATGGCATGCCATAATATAGGAAGAGATAGGTAGATAGGCTAGATCACTTTTCTAAATCATAAACAGGGGTCAGTGCAGAGAAAAAACTCCCTCATCCAGATCTGAGACTTCGTATTTCTCAAGGGCATCCTCTGAGTCTTGAGAAAAGATAAGAAGAAATTAGACATATCTGACACTTCTCCATCTTCGGAAGCAATTTTGTAGGCAGAGCCAAACTTTCCTGTAACATCCCACTGCAACTGTGAAACTCTCCCTGTTTAGCCAAGAATCCCCCGAATTTCAAGGTGCACGAATAAAGGAAGGGTCTGGGTGAGCCTAATGTTTGCATGAGATAAAATGTAAAACCCCATCTATTCTTTCTTTTCACACACACACCAAAAATTAAAATTACCCAGCAAATTTTTCTAGCCAACTGCCAAAAACCTGAAATGGAGTTTTTTTTTTTGTCTTGCTCTGGATTGCTGATGCTGGCTTCCTTCGAGGCAATTCAGGACAGCATCTGGCTTACCTCATGTTCCACTGAAATACAGGTTCTGAAAAGCAGCCTGAAGATGACATTCTGGGAAGAGGAACTCTGTTCTGGGCGGCGGGGGAGGGACAGGGGAGGCCGGAGCAGGGGGGAGGTGGTGAGCGGTGTTAATGCAAATGTATTCCCTGGGCTTAGTCGCTGGCAAACCCATTCGACACCCAGCCATTTGAATCAGGGCCAGCAAGTTTGGCACGTCTTCTGCTAGCGGAGCGCAAGTCCAGCACAGTTTCCTGCTGCTGTTGGCATGTGTACAGCTGTCTTTCTTCATCTGACTCTCCACCACTGTGGCAGACTCAACAGGTGTTGCCAGGGACACAGTGTGTTGGGCAGCTGTCAACTTTCCATAATCATCTCTGTAGCATATCCCTTTCTATTCTCCCACCCTGTCTCCTCTCCCCCTCCAACCCTGAACACCCCCAGACCATTTGGGCCTTTGTAAAGGGCAGAGGTAGGCAAAGATTCTGATCAAGTTTATCTGGAAGGAGAAAGCCTACCTGGGCCTCAGTTCAAGTGCGATAGGATTTTTCCAAGACACGGGCTTTAGGGGTCCACCCAATTATCCTTTCTATTCTAGTTCATCCTCAACTATTCAGGCCTCAGTTTCCTGTCTGAAAAATGGAGAGACTATTTGTTGTCTATATCAATGAGATAGCATAGACAAAATACGTAATGCTAAGGCCGGCTCTCAGTGCTCTCCTCCCCCAACTCTTCTTGAGTTTCATCCTAAACACCCTAGGCTTTCAGAACTGACCTTGAATTCCAAAGATGTGAAGACTTACTCTGTTCTGGGGCTTCCCTCCCACCAAGGTTGGAGCCAGAAGACACACTGGCCCACAAAGGTCTAGAGGGGATGCCAAATGGATGTTTCTTTTTTTTTTTTTTTGAGTTTTGTGGGTTTTTTTTCTTTTTTAATTTAAGCTTTATTTAAACATATAATGTAACCCCACCACCTAAATGGATGTTTCTTAAAAGCCAGGAATATACAGTTATTTATATTATAGCCTTGCTTATAATTCCAAATGTTGGAAATCCCTAAATGTCCGTCAGCAACAAAAAGATAAGTAGCTGGACAAAGAAATGATGTCATTCTATACAGCAGGTAAAATTAGATTAACTAATTAGATTAGACTCACTTCAACCTCAGGAAACCCATTATTACCATCATTACTTGCTGATGAGGAAACAGGGCATGGAGAAGCAGAACCCCTTTATGTGTACCAAACGGACAGATCTTACAAACAAGGCTGCGTGCAAAAAGCAAGTTGGCAGAATAATACATGCATCCAATAATTGATGTAAAGTTCCAACATGCACAAGGAAATGTGTAAGTCACGAAGCACATGGGTAGAAAATTATAAAGGTAAGGACGGGAAGAATACGCATCAAGTTCATGGCATCGTTGCTTCAGAGCAGGGGGAGGGGGACTGGAAAGCGCGTAAGAGGACCCTACTTGTATCTCTCGGGTCCCATGTATTTTATTTTTAAAAGGATAGCATGTTAAAATCAGATAGTTTTGGGTAATGCATACAATGTTCTTAAGTATATTTTCCTGTGTACTTCATATCATGAAGCAATGTATATGCACAAAAGGGCATAAAATACATCTGTAAGGTTTTGCAAACAATTATTAAGCAAATGCCATGTGATTGCCACCCAGGTCAAGAAAAAGAATGTAAGAGCACTTGGGGAGCACCATGGATTTCCTTTCCCAGCCATGTCGGCATCCCGCGCCCCTCCCAGTGCTCATCTCCATCTTGAGCGGTGCGTTGCTCGTGGCCTGATTTCTCCCCCACGATTTCACCCCTCGTGTCTGCATCCTCAGCAATGGAGTCCAGTGATCCTGTTTCTGAGCTGTAACGAGTGCGGTTGGTGCTCTTCTATGGCCTTCTTTCTCACAACATTGTATTCATGAGATGCACGTGTGCTGTTCCTTGCTCATTGTCATTGTTGAATAGACTCCCACATTTAGTTATCCTTTTCATTCTTGATTGACACAGGGGGTGTCATCTCTATAATTATTAAGCTCAAAATAAAAGGTAGATACTTCGTCCTGTATATTGCAATACCCAGGAATGAATATGTCCAGATATTTCCTCAGCTTGTCTTCCAGAATGGATGAGAGTAGCTGTCCTTGTTTAACCAAGGAAGACGTTTTCCTTTAGACTTATTTATTATTGATTTCTTTTCTTTAGTTTCTGACTCTCGAAGTCAACAGGTTGCTTTCCATTGCTGCTTGATTTGCCTTTACCTTGTGAAGTTCTATAGTCCGGAGGGGACTGGTGAGGCCATAGTCTAACCCAAGGCCTTTGTCTTACACATGAGGAAACACACATTGTGCCCTGTAGCTCATTTTAAAATACATTTTAGTAGCTCTGAGACTTATAGATGGTAACTTGGTCCCTGGAATAGAAGTTTTAAATGTTCTATTGTCTTTGGCAGCTGGTAAGTCGTATGTTTAAGAATAAAATGTTGTCAGCATTTCTCTGCAGGGCAAATCTATCTATATGAGTCCCATACTGAGTGCCACGAAGATGTTGCCAAATGTCTAAATGAATTTTCCCCCTCCTCATTATTAATTGCTATACAGCACGGCTTTTAAAAAACCACCCCAGGCCCCACTAGTGGGGAGGGACAAGCCCACGAAACCCGCATTATTCTCGCAATACATTCCAGTAATAGGACCAACTAGCAAAGGCATTTCTTTATTGTAAGGACCTCAGCAATGCCGTAAAAAGCATCTTCCTGCTCTCCAATATTGCCATTAATATGTAAAAGCTTAAGCTTGCTAAAGGGATTACTGCACATCCTATCTGATGGTAAACTAGCATTGCAATGATTACATGTATCTTTTTGTCATTTTCTCGTAAAACATCTTAACTCTTGAACAGTATAATTGGCCTCTTGCTAATGTTAATGATTAAATCACCATAGATGTAACACTTTAAATGTAGCTGCTTTAAATGGAAGGCATGTATGCCATCTCCAGGTTTCTGAATGTATGCTTTACAGCGTGGTCATTATATTCATCATATATGTGCACGCCTGTGTGCACACAAACACATACGTACCCATATATGTTGTGTGTAATAGATACAGATTATGGAAACAGGAAGCACAGATCTCACGAGGGCGTCATTGAGTATGACGGTCAGTAAAACACCCTCACTTTCAATCTTCACAGACCCATATACTCCAGCTCCTGGAGATAAAGTAGCACGTATCAGCCAGTGGTTCAATGCATCTACCACTCCCCAGAATCCAGCGCTCCAACAGGGCAAGAGGTTGCCCTTAGGCAACCAACACCTTAGCTGAGCCTTCAACAGGCTGTCTTGCCACTGAATCACGCAGGCTACTGTCAGGGGATAAGGTACGTGGTAACACTTTGGTCGTGAGTCTTGTCACTGTTCTTTCTTTCTTTACTTAATTTTGGTAAAAAAAAAAAGGCCTCCATAACCTGAGGCAATTTGTGGGAGCTACAGGTCCCAAGGTAATGCTAGCGGAGGCACTGCAAACAGGCAAGGCAAACTCTTACCCAAAGTATACGTTGGCTCTGGTAAGATGAACTGCTCTCCCCTCCCAGGTGTCAGGGGTGAGGTGTGCCTGAACCTCCACCATGTGGCTTCTCTGAGGAATGGTGGCGGGTTAAAGGTTCAGTGTTCATCTCTGTAGGTGGTGGGGTTGGACTTAGCAGGAGCCGAAGCTAGCTCAGACTTAACGAGAGGGACTCACGTGAGGTTGGGCCATGTACAGCCTCAGTCCCTTCTACTATGATCACTAATTCTGGGTCATTTAGCAACCCTCAGGGCGGCTAAGGGAAGAGGCTGATTAACATCCACGGGATGGGTCCGATTCTTCACCTGTTTGCGAAGAGCCTCTTCTGTGGTCGGTCACAAAACACTCAGGGGTGCACACGTTCTGTGGCACTCCCCCAGGCTTTCTACTTACTTCTTCCCCAGACTCCCTTGTCAGCAGTCTTCCAGGTCTCTTCCTTCAAGAGCCTCTCACTAATCAGTCAAACTATTTGCCACGACCCAGGAGCCCATGCACATACCACGTATATTCATCAGACCTCTTCGACCTCCATGCAGAGTGGACACCATGTACTTAGGATGCCTTAACTAGCAGTCTTCATTCCCTTCCTCCACTACTGAGGTTCAGTTTCTGCTGGTGTAGGTGGCTGGTCCAATGGGAGAATCCAGACTCTCATCTTAAGGGACCTGAGTCCCTGGTTATCATGTTCTTTTCAGGCCCTAGTCCTGCACTTGTCCACTGATAGTTAAAATTGGACATGGAAGCACCAGAGATACAGCAGTGGGTGTACTGAACACCAACCGTGTTCTTCCCTGCCTGCTCTGATAATTAACCATCTCATAGTGCCCTGCAAGTCAGACAGACCTCCCTTGGCACCACCCTGAATTTGTCGCTAGTTGCAGTAATTGTATATACCTTGCTTCTGATGTTTATTTATTTATTTGTCAGAGCGAGCACAGGCAGACAGAGAGGCAGGCAGAGGCAGAGGGAGGAGCAGGCTCCCTGCCGAGCAAGGAGCCCGATGTGGGACTCGATCCCAGGACGTTGGGATCATGACCTGAGTGAAGGCAGCTGCTCAACCAACTGAGCCACCCAGGCGTCCCTTTGCTTCTGATGTTTAAAGACAGCTAACTATAATCCCTCTTTGTTCTCAGAGAGCCCAGTTCTGTAACAGCATCTCCAATATCCACCACCATCCCTGACCTAAGCTGGGGAAGAGGACAGCTACCATTAAGCGGCTCAATAATGCTGGTGCCCCTTGCCTTCCCTCAGAATGTAGAATATATTTGGCAGGTAGCAGTTTTTAGATTTAAGTAGTATTTCTATCTTTGCATGCCCACTTCTTTGTGCCTTTTGAAACTTTACCACCTGCCAGGCCAGTTCTGGTACTTCTCCATTTAGTGTGGCCATCCCTTTTCCAAGCTTCTAGGAGCATTCCCAGCACTATATCAGCGCAGTCTCTGGGGTCCTTTCTGGTCTATTAAATCTTATTTTGCAAGAGATTACTTCCATTTCAAACTCTCCCTTACTTAATTTTAGGTTCTACTCTCTTGAGTCAGCAACTCCAGCAACCAGTCCCAAGCATACTACCCTGGCCATAGCGCCTTCTGTGTTTTGTCTCTCCTTCTTACTCAGCCTACCGTATCCCCAGTCTATGCTGAGATTATTGGTCTGGTTATTAGGAGGGGAGGTGCAGTGCAGGGAAGGAGGTAAGAGGGAGATAACATGGTCTTCAAGGCACCTGCATGAGCTGAATCTTCTGTATGTTCTCCAATCAAGGGGTTCCACTATACTCTGACAAGGAGGAATGCCCCCTTCTATAGGATTGCTGGTTTCAGGGAATTTGGGAGGTCCATTTTCAAACACATATACCTAGATAGCTCTACCTCAAATCACAGGATCCATTTGGACCTTGGTGTAAAGTTCCACTACTTTTATGATTAAGTCCTGAGCCTGGCCCTCCATCTGCCTTCACTTCGGCTGTAAGATGTTAGGGTCCACTGAAATATTAGTAAGCAGGCCCTTTGGCTTCTATGTTTTGCCTCAAATTAGGTATTGATCACTGGCTGGAGCCTGATCTTTTCTCCCTTCATCTTATCAGCAGCTCTCAACAAAGCTGTACAATTCCATTGCCCTCATAGAATCCTTTCCCCCATGCCCCTTACACAATAGAGACATTGCCCAAGACAGTACATCCCCTTCAACTAGTCCCCCAACCCAATATACCACTGGTGAAAGTGCTAACAGGTGCACTGTGACCGCATGCTAGGGGCTAGCCATACTCTACCTACTAACAATGATAGAGTTATTGCTTGTTGGCTGGTGAGTATCCAGCTCCAGAATCTGCGTTCCTAGACTTTTAGAGTCTGGAGTCTTTAGTTTTAGAGTCTGGTTCCTAGGACTTTTGTGGCACCAAGTATCTTACATTGGGGTCTCTGGAAACCCCAGCGAATGGACATAACCTTGGGTGAGGCATTTCCTCAGATTAGGCACATCTCTGAGCTGTTAGCCAACAATATTGCCAACAGCAAGCTGCACTTGCTCTGGACAAGGGCCCTGGGGAGAGTGCCACAGTGTCTGCTACAGATAGTTTAAAGTTTCCACCTGATCTCCACTGTTCCCCAACCCCATCTGCTGGTAGGGAATCCAGTTCCAAGGCAGTATACCACTCACTGAACAGCGTGGTTATACAATACAGCCACTACCAAGTTTATCAAAGATGTGAGTGCCTCCCTCACCAGCGAATTTCTTATTATTAAAATGATGACAGTGTCCTTTAGACTCTCCCAGGGAATATAGTCAGGTGACCGGTTGTGAGCTTATACATCATAAGTATATCCTAAAATTTGCACAACCTTGAGCATTCTGACCCCTCCTTCTATGCCAAGGAACTTCTGCATCTCCACTTTTTTCAGAAACCAATTTCAAATCCAGATGTTAAGGAACAATCTCAATAAACTCTTAGACTAGCTTTGCAAGTACTTGACATAATATTAAGTCCTGAGTCACAGGTGAAAATACCCATACCAATGAATTTAGTCTTCTATTCCACCTCCTTGTCTAAAACCCTTGAAATCTTTTCTACAAGGGTTCTCCCCTTTCCTGCCAGTACCTAAGAGCCAGATCTTACTATTCCTTTGCAGATCTTATAGAAAATGAGCTAACAAAATTTATCAAGGCCAGGAATCAGTCATGGAAAACTGAGGCAAGAGTATGGTTGCTGGAATTGAGAACAAAGTGGAGAGTTGGTGACAAGAGAAGGTAAAAGCGGGAGCTGCAGTTAGCCAGATTTTACCATTCAGAGGAGGAAATATCTAAAATATGTCACCACCTTGAGATGACCTTTTTTCAATGCTCACAAAAGCTCACTTCAGTGAATATTCTCATTAGCCTTTCCACCTGCACCATGTCTTCTCAGCTCTATCACTGAGCAGAAGTCCATTTAGCATAAATCAAGTACAGACTGGAGCTGGTATTGCAGCAAGAGTGACTTCAGATGCAGGGCTAGCGTTCCTTCATCTCCCCCAACTCAGAACTGAATTGGTTTCCAAGTCAACAAATAGACTGAGCCTAGATGGGGGTGGCTCAGGGACATAGAGGTGTTATAGTCCTGGGATGGGAAATAAGATAGAGCCTCCATTTACTTCTCAGCAACTCTACTTAGCACTTGGGTGTTCTCAAAGTTATGGAGCTTGCTAAGTTTCAATTACCCACTCATTTGTAAATCCGGGATGAAAACAGCCATCTCAGTGAATTTCGGTGAGGACTTAGTAAAATGTTACATGTGGAGTACTTAGAATCATGCCCAGTGCTTAACCAGTACTCAGTAAGTGGCAATAGTAACGTCAGTGGTAGCTGTTCTTACTATTAGGGATGAAGATAAAGGAGTTGGGGAGCAGAGGACCAAGCTGTTAATTATAACTACTGCCAAGAGAATGGTAACCTCTGGCCAATGCAATAGAGGAACTTGGGGAGAGCTATAAATCTCCTGGGGACGTAGGCAACCTCAACAGCCCCCTAGCAGATGACAGAGCATGGCAGCAGAGTGGTGAGCACCGCAGAACCACTGAGCAGATGTCAGGAGTCCCAGAAGAAGCAACTCACATGCCATGAGCCCTGTTAAATTTAAGTATATATGCAAAATTGGCAGGGAGGGAATAGCTGAATTAGGTAGTTTCATACATGGTGGGATTGTAAACTGATATAAATCCATTGGAAAGTGGTTGAGTAATCTATTAACCATCATAAAATGCTCATGACCCAATAACCCACTTCTGAGAATGTAATCTAAGAAAATATTTCCAAATATAGAAAGATCTCTAAGTATAAAAACTAATTCTGTCATATATCGTATTATTTATAGTAACAAAACATCAGAAGGAAACTAAATGTTCAACATAAAGAGTTATGTAAATATTCATGCCAATTATATGAAATATTATACATCCATTTAATATATGTATCAAGTATGTATAATAACATTAAAATAAAACTTTAATGTTAAATAAAAAATAGAATACAAAATGTGCACATATATTATAAGGAGTATATAAAAAAGAAGCAAAAATGAGGATGTGGAGAAAGGGGAACCCTCCTACACTGTTGGTGGGAATGCAAGCTGGTGCAACCACTCTGGAAAACAGCATGGAGGTTCCTCAAAAAATTGAAAATAGAGCTACCTTATGACCCAGCGATTGCACTACTGGGTATTTATCCTAAAGATACAAACATAGTGATCCAAAGGGGCACGTGTACCCGAATGTTTATAGCAGCAATGTCCACAATAGCCAAGTTATGGAAAGAACCTAGATGTCCATCAACAGATGAATGGATAAAGAAGATGTGGTATATATATACGATGGAATACTATGCAGCCATCAAAAGAAATGAAATCTTACCATTTGCGACGACATGGATGGAACTAGAGCATATTATGCTTAGCGAAATAAGTCAACTGGAGAAAGACAACTACCACATGATCTCCCTGATATGAGGAAGTGGAGATGCAACGGGGGTGGGAGTTAAGGTGGTAGGAAAAGTAAAAATGAAAGAAGATGGGATCGGGAGGGAGACAAACCAAAAGAGACTCTTAATGTCATAAAACAAACTGAGGGGGGTGGGGGGAAGAGGGGTTGGGAGAGGGTGGTGGGGTTACATTATATGTTTAAATAAAGCTTAAATAAAGTTAAAAAAAAACAAAAACAAAAACAAAAAAGAAGCAAAAACTTACTCAGGAAAACTACTGAAAGAAAAATCCACATGTCCTATGAACCTTCTCTCGAAGGCCACGAGATACTTGACTAATGAATGGATGTAAGTGAAGGACTTAATGTCCTAAAATCAGAACAGGAAACAGGCCTCTCCTCTTGTCCCAACACCAAAAGCAGGGTAGTGTCTGCATACAGAACTGTCTTAGAAAGGATTCTAAACCCTGGGTCTGGCTCAACTGGAAAGAGGATCAGGATCAATTGATAATGTCTGCCATGGGCAAATTTGAGGACAGTGGTAGAAGTTGCTCAGAATATTTGCCATCCTCAGGTATGAGTCCTCTTTCAGATAATCACTGCAGCATAAGAAATGTGCGTTACCAAGTGAGGTTGTTGTGAAGGAGATCCCTCCACTGAGAAAAAAGTAGAAGTACATGACCATTCAGGGGAGAAAGCTCATTCCAACCCTGAGAATCATGAGTCAAAATATTTTAGGCCCTCACGGGGTTAGAAAGGGAGAAGTCTTGGGGAAACTGGGAGCAGTAAGAAGGCTTCGGAGCCCCTCAAATATCACAACGGGTTATTTGATAGACGTGGCCCATAGGCCATCCAAACAGAACACTATGATTATGGATTCTTCACTTGGCCCATCATCCCAAAAGAAAAGTAGATAGAAACAATTTCATACGACAGTTCCGAAGAAGCAGTTTGCTTGTAAAGATCATGCCTGGAGCCTATCAAATTGCAGGTGTATTTGCATATCAGGTTTCACTGCTTCCTGACCAGGCAGTGATCAGTCTGTACACTTGACCCAACCTGAGAGTCTCTGAACGTGAAACAGGGAGCCCTCCAGCATCCCTGAAGTTATTCACGTCATTGATATTCTTGCCACTCCAGTCAGCATCAAGTTACTCAACTGAGTATAAATTTTTCCCTCTAAGTTCAAAGGTTAACTTCTTCAAAAGAAATGGTCAAAACCTGACATCATGTTTGGTTTGCATGAAACATACAAACGTGCTCCCCACACTAAGTCTTCGGGTCATGGTGGAATCAACACACATTTGAGTTCCAAGCAAAAGCTGGCCTGTGGCAGCTTGCTTGGGAAGTGAGGCTCACCCCAGCAGGTAAAACACAAATAAACAATGTGACTTAAAATAATTTGTTCCCATGCTGAGCAATCCATACAGAGTTTTCCTACACCAGGTGCTTGAAGCTTTCTTTTAGATTAAAAAAAAAAAAAAAAAAGGACTGATGGGCAGGGATAGGAGGCTTGAGATAGAAATTGAGAAAGGAGGCTGGAATTTTCTGGCATATTATAAAGCAGAGCTGAGAAAAGCAAAAGTTGGCCTCTAGCTCTCAGACACACCGAAAGGCCACATGAAGCCAAAATTTCCTGTGAATAATTAAGTTTTACTCCATCTGGGTGTCTTTCAGTGGTCTAACCATTTCAGCTGGAAATTTTGTTCTATTTCCCAGTGCTCTCCAATTGGGAGAGCTTGCTGTGATCTTTGTTACTACAGCCAGTATTTGTTTTGGTACTAAGGACAAATAAAGTTTTGGCAAAAATTTCCCCAGGCCAAGAGCTCTTGGGGAATGTTAGCGTTTGCCCATTCAGCTTTATTTGCCAGAAACATTTGGATGAGTGGGACAGCCAAAGCAGCCAGAAGTATTTTTGCCTCAAAACTCATTTTAACCAAGAGCTGTCAGGTCCAAACACACTCAGAATTAGAACATGAAATACAAATACACCTGGAGAATTGTGGTGACCCAAATATATCTCAGGTTTCTAGAAGATACTTATTGTAAGGGCAATGATGTAAGTTACCATTTCAGATTCCCTGTGAAACAAGGTCTCAAGGCCCTTTTTGCTTTTACTTTTTATAAAATAGGCACCTCTGATGGCAAGTAGTGCTGTTCCTTGATGTGTCCCAATCTATGTCTATTTTATGACTATGTTGGAAATTGCTAGCTTCCAAACATACTTATTACACAGGAAAAGAATTAATCTAGGTCATCCTTAATTTAATAGAGTTTAGGAGCCCTGATACCCATTTGGTTAATTAATATTGGAAAAAGAGTCCAAATATCAGCCATTTCTAAAAGCTCTTCAGCCTGATGAACAGAGAAAGATAAGCATTTCATTAGTACAATGATGACTTGCATCTAATTCTTTGATGTGCCCTAGGTAAGCAATTCCGAATGCCATTACAAGGGCATTCTTGGAATATGGTTCCCAGCTGTCATAAACAGAAATGGCTCTGATGGCTTGTTTTTATTTTAATAACTTGATTCAAATAGATTCTGACTGAATTGACTGCATTTTCATATGAAAATATTGAGCAACAGTTATGCATCAGATAAGTTTTTCAAACCACCTTAGTGCTCAGAGGTTGAAGTATTTAGAATTTCAGATACCAAAACTTGCCCTTGGGGAAGTCCTTCTATGATAACAGAAAATCTCAACAAACTTGGAGTAATGGAGCACATTTAGCCTGTTCTCCATTTCAATCCATCTGATGCTTGGCTCTAGCTGATTTCCTCCCGCAACAAGACTTTCTAGTTTTAGAATTCCTCCGATGGTGAGCAGCTTGCTACACCCTTCTAAAAATAATCCATTCCATGTTGGAAAGTTGTAGCTTTAAACATCTTTTTACATACATTAAGGACACCTGGGTGTCTTAGTCAGTTAAGTGACTGCCTTCGGCCCAGGTCATCTCAAGTTCTTGGGACTGAGTCCCACATCAGGCTCCCACCTCAGCGGGGTGTTTGCTTCTCCCTCTCTCCTGCTCATTCTCTCTCTTGCTCTCTCTCTCTCCCCCCCATGCTCTCTTTCTCCAATAAATACATAACATCTTTAAATTTTTTTTAAACATGCATTTACTCCAAACCTTCTTCCCTGTAATGTCCATCAATTCATCTATGCACTGTCTTCTGGAATCACACTGAAATTCCCCTTTCTCAGGATAAACATCCATAATATCTTTCCCCAGAGTTTCTCTTTTCAAGACCCCCTATTCTCATACCTCTCTTCTGGCTCAAACCCTAGCACCTCCTTAGCTGGCTGACCTTGGTAAGAGAGCTGGTGTCATTTTAAGTAACAGATTGTTTATCAGTTTTTTCTAGTGAGAACCATAATACCAACAACTTGCAGGATTGTCATAGGACTACATAAAGTATCAAATGCAGTATATGCCTGATAAATGTTGACTTTCCTTCTCATCTTCAAGTGAGACACCCATAACAAAATGAGATGAAATACAGCGTTTGGGACACTCTCCTTCTATTCACATCACGGATCAATACCTTCACCGAAGGCTGGTGTTTTCTGCAGCTGTGTCACATGGATGACTAATGTTGTGTGTTATGGATTGACTGGTGTCCCTCCAAAATTCGTATGTTAAAGTTCTCACGCCTAATGTGATGATGTTTGTAGAGGCCACTAAGGTTAAATGAGGTCATGGGGGCCCTAATGGGATAGGATTGGTATCTTTATGAGAAGAGGAAAAGAGACTAGCTCCTTCTCTCTCTGTGCCTCAGAGAAAAGCAGTGTGAGGCTGCAGTGAGAAGGTGGCCATCTGCAAGCGGGCAAGAAAAGCCTCACCAGAAACTGAATTGGCTGATACCTTGATGGCAGACTTCTAGCCTCTAAAACTGTGAGAAAAATAAATGTCTGTCATTGAAGTCACCAACTCTGAGGTGTTTTGTGATGGCAGCCTCAGCAGACTAATAGAGGCCATCTGTTGTCAATCATCTGCCATGCCTACATTTCCCCCCCTCACATGCGGCTGTGAAGCCATGTCTACTTAATAAACCTGAAGCATCGTGAGAGACAGAGAGATGGGGAGACTTGTTCTTCATGAAGGCAAGTGCTCGACATCACCTTTTTAAATGCTTTGTGAAGAACTCTTTCAGTCAAATGTAACAGAATCTTACCCAGAGTCTGTGTCAGCTCATCACGTTACAGTTGGTAGAAGGGCACAATTATGAAAATTTGGAATCATACTGGCTCATCTCCAGGCTTTTGAAACCTCCTTATCTCTTTTTTTTTTTTTCTCTCAAGAATAATAATAATAGCAACCATTGCTAGGCATCACGCTAAGGGTTCTGGGTGGACTAACTGACTTAATCTTTTTTTTTTTTTAAGATTTTATTTATTTATTTGACAGAGTAGGCAGAGAGGCAGGCAGAGAGAGAGAGAGACAGAGGGAAACAGGCTCCCTGCCGAGCAGAGAGCCTGATGCAGTGCTGGATCCCAGGACCCTGGGATTATGACCTGCACTGAAGGTAGAGGCTTTAACGCACTGAGCCACCCAGGTGCCCCTGACTTAATCTTTCTGTGCCTCAGTTTTCTCACCTATAAAATGTGGACAATAGTAATAATCCCTGTCTTATAAGGCTGCATAAAGATTAAGTCACTTAGCCAAAGTCACATAACTAATAAGTGGGAGAGGCCAGATGCCACCTAGTTATAAGACCTTGAGCAAGTTACTTGACCTCCTTGTGCCTCAATCTCCTTATCTATAAAATGAAGACAACAACAGTACCTACCACATAGGGCAAATACGAGGACTAAATTACTTAATATGTGCAAAGTTCTTAGAGTATGCATACTGTTCTATAAATCACGAGAACAGTCAGCTACCTGAGGGCAGGAAACTCTTTGTCTTATTCACTGCTCTATTCCCTACTCCCAGTGTGTTACCTGACATGCAAGAGTTACTCCCTGAGTATTTGATGAATCAGTCAATGGCAGGTACCAAGTAGTTAAAAGTTGTGAAAGAAAGGTTAAGAATAAGAGAACAGAAACTGGGAAGGGGCTTGAAGTTCCTTTTATCTCCACATACTAGGCTTCCAGTTTTCTCATTTCTTATGTTCTCTCTATGGGCCAAAGGGTGTTTCTGGGAAATCCCACCCTCACTGGAGAGGGACAGCAAGTGCCCCAGTCGTGTACTCTATGCCTTCCCAAACCTTCTCTCGATGTCCAACCACACTGCTGTCTTTCCTGTCGAGCTAAAGTGCTGTGAGGACTGGGGTCTTACTCATTCTGCTTACCCTTGGGTCTCCAGGGCCCTGCCCATAGAAGTTGCTCAATTAATAGTTGTGAAAAAAGAAACGAGAGAAGGTGGGAGAGGCCAGAATGAGGAAGAAACCTAGAGAGAGAGGAAGGGAAGGAGGGAAATAATACAGGGTCTCTGGGAAGTTCTGTCTGGGAGGAAGGGTGCTCTGGTGGAAAAAGCAAGGAAAGGAATGACGTAAGAACAGAGCAGTTGGTATATAATTCATCTAGGTCGAGACACCTGAAATTATTGTAAACAGTTATCTGTTCTTTGATACTCACCTCAGTATCATGGATCTAAGTTCATCATTGCCAATGTTTGATCTCCTTTTCGACCTGACGATGATCATGTTCCCTGATTCTGGATTCTGCCAAAAATGCACATGTGGCCTGAAGATTAATGATGCAACACATAGCGTAAACTCTGCTCCCCATGAGGAATGCCCTAGAGGAGTGCAGAGATGGGGAGGATTGTTGTACACTTGGGAGGTCAAGAGAGTCTCCACAGAGGAGGATGGAAAAGCCAGCCCAAGACAGAGGCAATGGAGGCATTGCCAACAGAGGCAATGAGTGAGAGCCAACAAAGATGAGGAAACAGGGACCTCAATGATCAGCTTCCCAGAGAATGACACCCAAGGACAACTTTATGATTATGAAAATGAGATAAGGATGGGAAGCCTGGCTAACACTGGGCATTACTTTGAGCCAAAAATTGTGCTCAATGGTTAATGATGTATTAACTTCTATTGATATATACTATATGTAGGTATGTATGTGTATATGTACCATTTATAAGAAGGGACTGTGTCAGAGAGGGGTGAGCTAATTTGCCTGCAATCATTCAGTGTATATGTGACAGAACCAGGGTATGAGGATATGGGGATATGGACCAGGAGCAGAGACCCGCCATGGTGGCCATAGGGCCCGTGGGCCAGCATTGGCTGAACTGGGGCCTGAAAACAGACAAGAGCCCCCACACCAGAGCTTCTTTTGGATGACCTTTCAAACATTTGGAACTGATCATTCAATGGCTCAAAAGAAGAACAGCAACCCCCCCGCCAGCAAAAAAACAACAAACAAAAAACAAAAACCCAAGCCCAAACAAAAAAAACCTTCAGAAAAGGCAGTACTATTTGGATAGTGGATTTTAAACCTTGTTGGAGTAGAAAGGAATTTTTTAGCAATCACAGGCCAACCTTTATTTTAGAGGACAAAAGTGAGGCGGCCATGTCGTGGTGGCCCATGGCCACATACGGAGTCAGCCGTGTCACGTAGAGCTCGGGTGCTGGAAGTCTAGCCGGGCATTCTTCCACATCACCATGCAGATGCCTCCAACAGCTCTCTGCTCGGTTGCCTTAACTTTTCTAAATTACCAAACAGGATGGCTCACCTATGGATTTCCAATGAGCTATATAGAGGTAAAGTATCCATCTTAATTTCCACACGGGCTGCGTTTTGGACAGTTATTTAGAATTCCGAACTAGGTTGCATCTTGGCGACGTTCAGCTAGATGGAAACAGAAGCAAACAGACAAAGGGAAGGCTTTGGAACTGACCTCACAGCTGCAGGGGGAGAATGGCTTTGAGGTGGTTAGCCCCAGCCAGGAAGGGCGAGGTGAAGCCGTGAGTCTACACCCTACACATACATATTCAGACGCTTTGTCAAAAAAACTCAGAGCTGGAGCATTTCAATTAACAAAGTGGGATGGTTTACCTGATAAAATTCTCCCTGTGTGAGTGTAATTACATATTTATACCCCACAGAGATTTTTTAATTTCTGTTTGGTTTGTTTGCCTTGGAAGTGTTTGTCCCTGGAAGTGTTCTTGATGTGCAATTTTAAAGCAGTATTGGCCAAGTGTGGCTTGTTTTCATTTTGGATTCATTACAGTTTGAAGATGATGCGTTTCCCCCTGTCTACACACAATATTGATACTTGCACAAGAAGACAAAGCATCAAGGAACAGGAAAAGCATTAAAGGAATACTGTCAAGTACCTGTCTTCTCGTTCTCCCCTAGTACTGCTCTCTTTTTAACCCACCCAAGACTGCTAATTGAATCTAACTGCTTGACAATGTGTTTTCTTTCTTTGCAAGTTTCCTTGTTTCTGTCTTCTGTTCATAAAGCTTTTCCTTCATCCGTCTCAACCCTCCCCATCCATAGAGCAAAGAAAGCTGAAAGCATGGAGTTCCTTTCTGTGGCTCTCTGCCCCTTCCTCTCCTGATGAATACACAGACACACAGATATGGACTGCCAATTAATTGGGGTTGCTTTCATTCCACCACTAAGCGACAGAGCCCCTGCTATGTCCTGGGTACCACTGATAGGCTTTGAGTATACAGAGATAAGTCTTAGTCCCTGATGTCATGGATCTGTGTGCTAGCAGAGAAGCCAGGTGTGGAGAGAAGCAATTACAGCCTTGCAGAGCAAGTGCTGTAACCAAGCTATGCACGAAATACAGTGGTGGCATCATGGTCGTGGAAATTAATTCTGCCCAAGGCAGGCTTCATGGTGGAGGAGGTGGTCCCCCCACAGACAGGAGAGCTTACCAATTGCTCAGACCAGTGATAAGGCCCTGAAGAAGACCAACACGGTCCTTGAATTCATTCTCCTGGGAGGGAGCAGACGTTAAGGAAGAGAACAAAGAAGATAATTGCAGATTGTGGTAAGGGCTGTGAAGGGAATAATGATAGAGACTAGAGACGTTGGGAAGGAAGCTCCTTTAAATGGGCTGGTAAGGGAAGGCCTCTTTGAGGTAATGTTTGAGTTAAGACCTAAAAGAGGAAGGATGACAAGGAGCTATTCACATGCAAAGCTAAGGGAAGAGCAAGTACCAGGCCCAGGAAGAGGCTGGAAGAGGCAAGAAGCATAGGGGAGGTAGGTCTGCTGACTGCTGTGTGCCCCTTATTCCCATAATTTTTCTAAACTGTTTTCTTAAACTTCTAATTTCCCTTCAAATACAGTGAACATGCCATTTGATGTTCTAATAAGCTCCCGCTGGATATTACGGAGTCAAGTTGAAGATTTCCTCACTATTCATCGTTTACAGACATAAAAATAATCAGCAAAATAAAAACATATGCCAAAGAGGAGAGAGCTTTGCTTTGGGATGTATTGTGAACCGGACAAGGGGCTCCTCTTCACATCTTTATACAATGGCCTCGGGATTTAGTTTGAATTTAGGTGCTGAGGACTCATAAAGGATAAGGCACACTCATATATGAACATTGAAACACCATCTACTACTTTCCTCTTGGTATCCAGGCTATGATGTCATTTTAAATAGTGGTGTGTGAAGTTCAAATGCTTGAGATGTTTGCTGTATAAGTCAATCAATAATAATAATAATAATAATTGCATATTTATCCACTAGGCTATCTGGAATATAGTCATGTTATTTTACTCAGCATTCAGGGAAATGCAGGGTTTTCATTTTCTCTCTCTTTTTGGAAGGAAGCATACTGCTGAGACTATTAAGGAAAATGCAAATCTCCTGGCTGTTTGGGAAGGCTCCAAAAGAGTGAAAGTGAGCAGTTGTTACCAGCAGTGTTTGGATGAAAATGTAAAATCTTTGTCTTTAAATATGTTTGTTTAACTGAGGAGAGTTTACACAGCTTGTAGAGAATTATAGTGGAAGAAATTACATTTCGAGTCTACCATCATCAGTTTTTCCCCCTGCCAGTTGTCCCCATTGTAGTCTGCTGGGGCATTAGTGATGCTTAAAATGATCAAAGAAATGATCAGAGAGAAATAAACACACACACACACACACACACACACACACACGACCGTTCTTATTAAGATGGGAAAGAATAGATTTAGTTCAAAATGGGAATTTGCATCCCTCCTGGGCCACACACATTCAGAATAATTTCTTCTAAAATGAATTTGTTGACCAGATGTACATTCTACTTTCCCCCTGCCCATGGCTAATGAACAAGGCAGAGAACATTTAGAAAGTTCCTGAAACACTGGCTCTTTGGCAAGCACAGAACTCTGGACCTTGTACATGTTCAGTAAATATTTGTTGACTAAATTTTTAAAAGGAATGTTTACCTAAATTAGTCATCAATTAGTGATTAATGATCAGTTAATGGATTTAAGTTCTTTTTGGAAAAAAACTCTACTTGAAGCAGAGGTAAGGTAACGCATGTCTAGGTTTCTTTGTAACATTTTCCCCCAGACCCTTACTTTCAGCCAATCCTAGATACGGACACCACAGGTAAATGCCAGTTAATAATGGGTGAGCCAGAATGGAACAGAACGGCCCCTCTGTTCTGAGTTTCTAGAGTCTAGTCATGATACTCTTGTTAACACGCTCTTCCTCTCAAATTAACATAGAAGCCATAAATCCCAGGAAAGTGTATCTCCTCCTTATCATACTGAGAAGATAATATGGCCAAAAGAAGGATACAAGAATACCACACAGTCTGTCAAATTACAATTTATGAGGCCTCTGTTGGTTCCTAAGCCAGACCGTTGGATTCATGTGGGGTAGCTTTTTTAAAAAAGCTCAATATTCTTGGGCTCACCCTAAAAAGAGAAAGGAAAAAAAAAAAAACCAACCCTGAATATTGGTGATACCTGGGGATCTATTCTTTTTAAACCTTTTTTCTTGAGATCGTCCACATCTGGGATCTGTTTCTTCACATTGTGACAGTGGGGTCCCTAAGAAGCATCTTGGCACAGGGAACATTTAGATGGGAAACAAGAAGACAGGGGCGTCTTCCAAGAAAACCTTTGGTTTCCTGCAAAGCAGATGCTTAGCTGACTGAGAGCCTGATGACGAGATTCTAGATTCATTCACTTGACATTGACGGCTCTGCAATGGCCGGGAAAACAACTGAGTTGTTTTGAAATAAGCACCTTTCTACTCTATCAAGGTCAAACCTTTTACTTGATGTACTTAACTAACCATGTAAAATATTACATCAGCAAGCCTACGAGGCACTTAGAGATATATTCACATTTGCATAATGTCCTCTGTAAGTTAGTCTTTGGTCCTTAAGGGTGTTTAGAATAACTGCATGCAAGAATATACTTAATCCAATCTCATTTTAGCTTTTGCTCTTTTAAGATTTCAAAATTAATAAATCCTCCTGATACTCCAAATTACCATGAGCTTTTATAAGCATAACTTTGTAACTTTAACCCATTTATGAACATACCCCACAGGCAAATGTACTAATGAATAAGAAATAACATTAGAAGTTTAAAAGATGGTCTCTTTATGAAGTAATGTAAGAAAATCCTGTTAGCTGGATCAAGTACAAAAGTGTGATTTCTTAAAAAATAGAAAATCTGTCACAAAATTACATGTAATTACAATAACCAAAGGATAGAAAGTAAGAATAGTTGAAGTACCATGCATTATTTAACTTAGTACATGTTATCACTTGCTTGCATATGGATGAAAGCAGGAAGAAGGGGACTGACAAACTCTCTGCCTGTGGCTGCAGAAATTGTGGTATTTGTACCTGACTTCCTGGTATGTGAATTCTTGACCAAACCTATCAACACACGTGACAGGTAGACTGTGCTTCCAGCAGCTTCCGTCATGACCTGCCAGCCCCCTCTCTGCCTTCACGCCCTTCTCCCTGCCTGCCTCCTTATAAGAGGCCTTTACTACAGAGAAAAGGCCAGGCCAGCTGTCTCCTTCTGAGCCAAAAGAAATGCAAAAATCCAGCTTGATCAACAAAGTAGACTTCTCCATTGACCAGACAACAAAATTATGAGCCACAGATAGTCATTATAGGCATGCTTACAAGTGAACTGTCAGCTTTAAAACCATTCCGCAGGGATTTTGCTCACTACAAAAATACCATAACTATCATATTGCCAAAAGGCCTATGACACATACCTCTATTTTACTGATTAGGACACCCGGACACAGGGGGGATAAATCACTTCCCAATGTCACACAGCCGGTCCCTGCCTGAGCAGAAAATAGAATTTAGATTTGCCGAGATTCCAATCTCCTATGGTTTACTGCAATGATATCCAAAAAGAGGATGGAATGTCACCATAAAGAATTCGAAAGGAATTTTGTGAAGAATAAGAAATGATATTATTAGATAAGCTAAATACAGAACAGGTATCCAGCCTGTGGACTATCAAGGGTCTTGAGTATTACCTGTGGCTGAGATCGCCAGGAGGAGTCTGGCACCAGAGAAGGTGGAGAAGTAGGGATCCAGGGGATGGGTCCAGATGGGAAAAGTGGAGGCTGACTTTGCAGGCCATTCCTGGAAGAGACACTCTCTTACATCGCTGACAACCTCCCTAGAAAGGACTTTGGCAATCAAATGTTTGTATCCTTTTCTTTAAAAAAAAAAAAAAATTATTTATTTATTTATTTGACAAGAGAAAGAGAGATTGCAAGTAGACAGAGAGGCAGGCAGAGAGAGAGGAGGAAGCAGGCTTCCCTCTGAGCAGAGAGCCCAGGGCTTGATCCCAAGACCCTGAGATCATGACTTGAGCCAAAGGCAGAGGCTTAACCCACTGAGACACCCAGGTGCCCCAAAAGTTTGTATCCTTTATGTTTAAGTAAAACTGAAACATGGATAATAATATATGTTGAAAAGCTAACTGCAGACTTGTTTATATGGTGAAAAATTAGGAATAGTTTAAATATCCAGCAATGGGAAAGTAGTAAAGTAAATGATGGTAATTTCCTGGGATAAAACCTTTAATGTCATGGGCAAGTGTTTTCTCTGTAAAATTGAATGAAAAAAAATGATTTAATAAGATGATCTCCAATAAACTACATTAAAATTCTAATAGTGATTTTATCTCTGAATGGTAGGGCTATGATGGGGTTTATTTTCTTGCCATTTTTGACAATTTCCAAATTCTCTAGAATACGCATGTATTACTTTTATAATCAGAAACACAATGAACTTTTAAAAATTGACACACTGTGTTCTTTTACTCTGTTGATAGAAAGATGGATTAGCGTGGTTTAGAGTGTAGGAGTATTTGTAAGGATAGTTCACTATAGCATTATTTGTAGAAGTGAAAATTTAAGAAAACATAAATGTCTACCAGCAGGAAATGGGCAAATAAATTAATGATTATTATTACTATTATAATTTCTGTTTTTATTGGTAGGTAAAATTTACTGGTTCTTACATGTGCTACGTGCAGTTCTTAGTACTTCAAATGATTTTTGGGGTTTTTAAAAATATTGTATTTATTTATTTGAGAGAGAGTATGAGCATGTGGAGGGGCAGAGGGGGAGGGACAAGCAAACTCCCTGTTGACCAAGCAGAGTCTAAGGTGAGGCTCCATCCTAGGACCCCAAGATCACAACCTGAGCCAAAGTCAGATGCTTAACCGACTGAACCACCCAGGCGCCCTCCCTTAACCTTTCAAATCCCCAGCATAACTCTCTGAAGTACACACTATTATTCTACCTATTTACAGTTGAGATACCACATTCATGTAATCTTCATCATATCCAGCTTTGAAGTAATAATGCAGTCTGATGTGCTGACATGGAAAGATGTCCATAATTATTGTTATGCAAGTAAAGAAAATCAAATATTTAGGATGATTACCTTTTTTGTTTTTTAAAAAAGTATACATGGGGGCACCTAGTTAGCTCAGTCAGAGGAGCCTGTGACTCTTGATCTACGGGGTTGTGTTTTGAGCCCCACATTGGGTGTAGAGATTACTTAAATAAATTTTTTTAAAACTTAAAAAAAATTAAAAAGTATACACAAAAATGTTTGCAAACATTTGTACATAGAAAAAGGTCTGGAACTGCAAACTAAATTATTGGTAGGACTTTCTCCTGGGGAATGAGAGTTGAAAGTGATGAAGAGAGAGGGTTTCACATTGTACTTCATATACTTCTAAATTTTTATTAAAAAAAATAAATATTCAGGGTGCCTGGGTGGCTCAGTTGGTTAAGTGACTGCCTTCAGCTCAGGTCATGATCCTGGAGTCCCAGGGTCGAATCCCACATCGGGCTCCCTGCTCGGTGGGGAGTCTGCTTCTCCCTCTGACCCTCCCCCTTCTCATGCTCTCTCTCTCTCATTCTCTCTCTCTCTCTCAAATAAATAAATAAAATCTTAAAACGTTTAAAAAAATAAATATTCACATAATTAAAATAGGATTACAGTTTTAAAAGAACAAAGATGAATAAAATTACCCTACTTTTACTAATATTTGGAAGACATAGTAAAACCCAGATGGAAAAAACACCCACAAACCACCCAATAGAATTTAACATGGGGAAGTGAAGATGCTTGGTATTGTCTTAGCCAAGATGTCATGGATAAACAAGTGGGATGGATGTAAGCAAAGTTGCTCAGAGAAGAATGATAACTACAAGTCTGGAAGATACAAAGAGAACAGCTTGGTTAAACAAAGGGTATTTATTAGTAAAGAAAGAAAATTAATTTGATGACATGAGATAGTCTTAACACTTGGGACTTGATCCAGTAAGCAATAGGTAACTATGGTAAGTTCTAAGACAAAGAAATGACATAGTAGTCCCCAGAATATTAGGGAAATTCATCTTATAGATGATTCAGATGGCTTGGAAGGAGAAGAGCCCATAAGTGGTTGGAACTTTTCAAATATCAAGGCATTAGATAATTAGAACCGGGCTAAAAAATGGAGAGGAAGAGACATAATAGAAGAGTCCCACCTTCAGACCCAGGCAAAAGGGCTGGGATCCCAAGCTGTAGAGGGCTCCATATATCACAAAGTAAAAAAAAAAAAAAATAAATTTTGTAAAGAACATATGGATGTATCTTTCTGAATTCAATGTTCTGTGCTGGTACAGCACAACCCTTAAGTCTAAATGTCTACTCTGCTGACTAACACCTCTTAGGTCCCAGGGAAATGCTTTTCCACCTTTCTTGCCCTAAGCTCTTGAAACAAATTGCAGTGGTGTTCCACCACCTGTGTTCAATACCATGAAGGTTGTCAGTTGTGCTAGTGCTTACATGGAGGCAAACAATGGAGTACAGGAGGGTTTGAGCAGCAGGCATATGTTTGAGAAAAGACAATAACTTGTAAAAAGCCTTCTTCTCAGCATGAATGCACCAGATTCTTGCTTAAAACAAATCCTTTCCTAGTAGTATTGAGTATCCATTTTCTTGCTTCTCTTTGTGCCCCAGTTTGTGGTTTCCGAGTCCTCATGAATTAATGTATATTAAAAACAATTGCATTGGGAGCTGAAGAACATTTTGCAGTATTTAAGAATTCAGATCACTCTTCAACTTGATTATCTAGATATAACATGTATGTAATAAGGACTACTCACTAATGCTAATAATTTCATTTTGATGAGAACAGTTAGCTCCTTCTGCCCACAGGTCCTGTCCCTGTGCTTTAATCAAATCACCTTGTTTGCACACACACACACACACACACACACACACAAAATAGTTAATAAAACTGAATTCATCTTAAAGATTAAATATAAAGGTTAGCTTTATCTAAAAATTTTGCTATAAAGCATTGAAATTCACTATTTGTATTTTGCCTTTAATAGATAAATTTAAATATTTTAGGAGAAAATAATTCTTCTGAAAACACGTTGAGAAGTAATTTTAATTTTTCAAATTAATTTTAAATTTTTAATGTTTACTTTTATTTTAATTCATATTTTTGCTCAAAATATATTCAAATTTCATACACTTAAATACAATTACACTTTATTTTCTAATTTGTTAGGTCACCTCTGTTAATAGAATACAAATTGAGTGAAAATCTTGATTATAGCAACATATTTGGTAATTTTGCTAAAATAAAGGCAAGAAAATAAATTTTATTGAATATATATAAAACAACTTATGAAATATGTATCTTTATTTTGTCACTCATCTAAACATTGCCAGCCCATCAATGATAGACCCAGCCATGGGCAATTATAATTAAATTCAGTTGTCTTTGACATTTTGCCAACTTTCAGTCACATATACACCAAAGCTTTACTCATATTATTATGTCATTATGAAGGTATTATTTATTCAGGCAAAAGGGATCATATCTTATTCAATAGTTGGTGGGCTCAAAATTTCATAACTTCTAAGTGTTAGTTAGACACAAGGTATATGGATCATTATTATTTTACTCTTGCTCTGGGTCCCTTGAATGGCAGGGGCAGTCCTGGATTCCAAGCACATTAGAAAGGAAGGTCTAAAATCAGATGAGGGGAATAAAGGAAATGGAGATGTTAAGGATAACAAAGATATGAATCTGTGGTCACACCAACAAAAAGAGGGAAGCTGAAGAGGGAAACTTGAACCCATCTGTCCTGTGATAAAGCCTTGTGAGCATGAGTAATTGTAATTAGTCATAAACCTGAAGACATAAGCTGAGGAACTGCAAGTTCAGAATCAGTACTATCAGTCAGGAATAATGGGAGGATGACCTTGGCATCATCGCTGGGAGGACATAATTTGTACAACAGTCTCTGATGGGCCATGACGCCATGACTGGAGTGAACAGATGCTCTGTTGGTTGGAATCAACATCAGGTATGTCTACTATGGACAATCCCGGAGTGGTTCTTTAACTGAGATTTCAGAAACCATTAGCATGGTTTCAGAATTCCCAGATCATACCATGGGGTTGCTTAGAAGCAAGTTTTATTAAATGAACTCTTTAGATCCTTTCTGTTACTGTTCTCTGAAAATCACTTCTTCTGTTCTTATGCAGCCTGTACATCTGGGCATTGTCTTACATTATGGGGACTCAGTTGACCTCATCTTCATGTTCTTTAGATTTTGTATGAAGGCTACATTTTTCTCTTAGGCTGCCTGACACTTTAAAAAAAGGAAGTAAGCACTGTCTACCTGGACTCAGCTCTGTGACTTGACAGGTCCCTTTTTCTTTCTCATCACATTCCCCACACAGGTGGTCACAGCCAAACAGTAATGGCTGCATACGGATTGTTTGTGCCGCCTCAGTCCTGTTCATCTGACTGACCTCAGTCACTGTTAGCTTTGTCCTGCTTAAGACAGGTTTTGACCATATCCATATGGTCCCTGTAGATTTGAGTGGAGAAAGAAGAGAGTCTCAGCAAAAAACCTGGAGGAAGACAACCATCACCCAGAGAGATAACTTAGCTTTGTTCCTTCCTTTCGGATCTTTCTCTCCCCATCTTACCCTCAACCACCACCACACAAATCTTCAGAAATTTCCCAGGGACAAAGTCCTTTCTGCATCGCAGACTCACACAGGGAGGTCTCTCAATACTTTTTAACCTTTTAATACCCTGTCCTTTTTTATTACATGAGGTTAAGATATAATATCCCCAACCTTAATTCACATTCAATTTATGTTGTTTTTAAAATCCAGTTCAAGTCAATGAATCATTTCTGGAATAATGTTTATTAATGTGAGCATTTTCAGTCTCCAGCCCCACTCTCCCACCCATCTACATACACATACCATACCCTTACCAGATAGAAGATCGCTGTCCACTTCTTCCCACTTTTGCATCCTCTAAAGCATATTTTTGGACTTTGCTAAACCAGTCTGGGCTCTTTGCAACACAGAATTTGAGGAATGAGTAAACAGAAAGAAAAAAAAAGAAAGAAGAGAGTGGGAAAGAATCTTTCTAGCAGGGCTGCTTCCATTGCTCTCCTCTGTTGTTCTAGGGGATGGGAAAAGCTTTGAAAGAATTTTAAAAAAATTTTTAAAGTTCCGTTAAATTAAAATTAAATTAAATTTAAAAAATTTAATTTCTTGAAAGATTTTTTTAGTAGTTTTATTTCTTTTTATTATTTTTTAAAGATATTATTTATTTATTTGACAGAGAGAGAGAGATCACAAGTAGGCAGAGAGGCAGGCAGAGAGAGAGAGGGGGAAGCAGGCTCCCCGCCGAGCAGAGAGCCCGATACGGGGCTCGATCCCAGGACCCTGAGATCATGACCCTAGCCGAAGGCAGAGGCTTTAACCCACTGAGCCACCCAAGTGCCCCTGAAATAGTTTTTTTTAAAAGAAGCATGAATGGTCTAACTGGTCCACACAGTAAAGAACAGAGAAAACACTGCAGTATGAGGTGTCTAGAAATTATTTCTGGGATGGAGGTGGTGGTACGTGAGAGTCTCTGGAACTGTGGCAAATATGGAAGGAGTGAGAAGAAGCAAGGGGATGTTTGTCAGAGGGACATAGGAAATATACCTCCTCAACTGTTCTTTAAATAATTGAAATAAGAATTAGAATTCCTTTAATTTCTTGAGGTTGCTGGGCTTCTCAAGAATAGAGCTCCTCACAGACAGGCTACTTCAGCTTTTGTTAATATTGAAGTCACATAATTATATAAGCCTCTTGTTAGAAAGGCATTATCAACTCCTTTTTACATTCCACAGGGTTATGACTCTCTAAACGGAAGGAAGAGCAGGGGCAGAGGCACAGAAATATGTTTAGGCAACAGAGACCATCCCAGTTGTTGTAGAGATGATTCCTCAACACGTCAGATGAACTTAACATTTCCCACTGACATGCTTTCCTTCTTTCTCCCTCTTAGGAATCTTTCAAAACCAGCTTTTGATGTTTATGTTCTTACTTTTCCAGGAAGAAAGACAGGATGTCAAAATGATGACCTTTTTTTACCTGAAAAATTTACTACATGAGGACTTGCTATATTCCTTGGACTGGTAGTAGGTCTACAAATGTTATTTGTGGTAGATCATTAGAGTTAAACATTACATATCCTAGCAATTTTCTGATGTGTGTGTGTATGTTGTCAACAAAAAGGCTAAAAATTATTAAAAACATTTGTTTCTGCTGTGTTGGTCAGTGATAATTGAAACTCAAAATGCTGGGGAAAAAAATGAGAGTACCTTTACTCCCTTTGATAATCTGAGAGTTGAGAAACCTCTCCTAAAATTGGAAACATCTACATTTTCACATTCTCTTTCTTACCAGTTGAGAATATCAGAAAAAGATGGACTCATTTTAAAACTATTCGTCACATGTTTAAAATTGAGGAAAATCTTGGAAACATTTTATCAACTATTACCCAGCCCCATTTTTGTTAATTTACTATTGAAATGTATATATATATTTAAACTTAATTAGGGGATCTAGATATTTTCTTTAACTCTGCCATGTTTATTTTCAAGAAGTGTGGATTTCCATCTGTCAGAGTTTGAAATCAAATTCCAAAACAGGGAGCCTGACTCTGAATAAGAACCCATGGAAATTGTTAAGACCCATTTTCATGAGGATATAATCCAAATCTAGAGGCAGCCACAGTTTATGCCAGATTTGGGGATAAAATCCCTTTTGGTCTGTGAGGAGAGTTGAAATTTTAATCAACTATTTTCAAACTCATAGAATCCCATATGGTGTTGGGTCATTTTGAACATGGGAATACTTTGACATTGTGTATCACTTTTGTTTCTTCCCTAAAGGAAAGCCACAATACCCTCTATCTGAAGGGCTTGGTGGAAGGTACTCCCAAGAGCCTGTTGATATCTGCTGGCAAAGCCACCGGAGCAAGTCATGCGTGAGTAGTTTCCTTGTTAATGTTTTGGCATGTCATGATTATGCATTGCTAAGTCTTTGTCAGGAATAGACCTGTTGCCAATGTTTGTTGTTCATGCCTGTTGTTATTAATTTTCTCTCTTCCCCTCCCCTACAGCAATCATGCTCTGTTGTAAACAGTAAGGAGAACAAGCAAGAAAGCTGAATGTTGCTGTCCTTCCCATTGGCTTGCAAGAGCAAAAGGAGATGAGATGTGAGAGAAGGAGAAAGGAGTGTATTAGTGCCAAACAAGGAGGTTCATTGGTATGAATTCCTGAATCTAAAGAGCTGTACTCTATCTTGGGCATTGAAATCACTGGGGATGATTTGAAAAGACTGCTATCTGGACCCCTCCCATATAACCTAATGTGTGTGGAGATAGACCTAAGCATTAGGGTTACTTATTTATAAGTTCATGAAATGATGCTGATGTAAAGTCAAGGTTGAGAACATTTGCTCTAGCCTCAATGAGCCATCACCATGAGGATCAGCTCTTTACTCTTTTCTTATCTTCCCTTCAGACTTGTTGAATTGTACCCTCTGAGTCATCATGGGACCATGTTACATTGGAGCCATCCAGGACCTGCAAGATCAGCTAGCTTCTGAGGTAGCAATAATGTGACAGAAAGAGCACTGGACCTAGGTCCCAGAGCTAGACTGTTCTGTTCATAGTTCAGTGAACTATGACAAATCATGAACAAGTCATAGCATCTCTCTGGGTTTCCTTTTTCTAAGCTACTGTACTTTGGGAAATTCAGTGACCATTAAGAATACACCTAATTTGGTATCAGTCATATGTGGTAATGCATAATTGCTCAGTAAATACTTCTTTCTTTGTTTTGTTTTTATAGATAATAAGGACACTGAACCTCAAAAAGATAAAGTAATTGCCCAGAGCTCTATTATATCTGAAGCCATCAGCAGTTTTCTTATTTGGATGTAGGTTTTTTACAATTGGCTCAATTGAAAACATGTGATTTAACTCTATCCATTGGTCACCTCTCATCCTCTTCCCCTAGCAACATATAGACACATATATTCATAAATGTGGTTCAAGAGGAGCTACAATCCAAGAGAAAACAGATCTGTTAGTGCTGCCTCAGGATTTCTGGGGCTTGGACTGCTTACCAAATCCCAGCTCTGAAAACATTCCACTTTGGAGTTCCAGACAATCTATCTACATCTCCTCTGCTATCTCCTCCATCAATAAAATGGAAAAATGCCACCAGAGATTAAATCTTGCCTGCATGGCACTTTAAAGATTAAAATGCACTACATTAAAAAAAAAAAAAAAAAGCAAAGCATTAACCATAGGGAGGAATAGGAAAATCACCAAGGGAAGAGGTAATAACAAGTGAATCAAGCAGAAGGGAAGCCTTCAATAAAAATGAGCTACACAATTGATATAAACTTAAACTTCCTGTTTTGATCCCTGGAGTATCTGTAGTTTGCCTGATTGAGACTTAACTAAAATCAAATTTCCAGGCAAAGCTGCTGTGTTTATATAATGGGCAGGCCCGTTTTAAAAATTAGAAACATTCAAGGTAACTTAATTCTTAGGTGAGTATTGGGCCACTTTTTATCTCTCTCTCTCCCTAACTGTCTCTGTCTCCCTATCGCCTTCTCTCTCTGTCGTGTGTTGATCCTCACATTCAAACATGTAACAATTGATGGTCTTTTAATTTGTGCAATAGTAGAGCTAAATATCTACCTGTGAAAAGAAGCTTTTTCCTTATTGACAAAAGTGCTAAGAGGCCTTCAAATATTTTGAAAACAGAGAATAGCATACACTTTTGTCCCTTACTACCACTCAAAGAGATTTCAAAGTCCCCCTAGATGTATCTTATTTGGTCAATACATGCTAAATCAGGTAAATGTTTTCTAGGAAACTGCAAAATCAGATAAGAGATATTTTTTTACTTGATACTGTGAAGCTTCTCTTTCCTGAAATGTCTCCATGATCACCTGGGACAACTACATTTCACATTTTCATTAAGGTGTCAGCCTAACTGTCAAGAAATCCTTGCTGCTATACTGGAATAACTCCTCTTCAAGTTTGTAAAGTAAAAGAATAACAATTTTTTAAACATTAAAAGGTAAATTTGAATATGATAAAAGTAACGATTCCCTGCCATTGTCTGCCCAGCATTGTCCTCAAAGATGCTGGTGGCTAGGGAGATAGGCTGCTAGGAAGGGAAAGAGGAACCTATGTAGGTACCCCATCAAGAAGCAGGGAAGCCAAGGGTTGTCTGCAAGTCCCCAGTTTCCCTGGATTGAGCTAATGAGATGGGAGCCAATTATCTGGGGGACTCCTGGAATCACTACCTCTTTTCTCCAAGTCCCGTCAACCACAAGGCCCAGAATCATTCCACGTCTATTCAAGCTGGAGTGGACAACTGCCACCAGGTGGCACCAAACTGGGGCCAGGACCAGGATGGATTTAGATGGCACAGACCCCTGGAAGTCCCAGATGGCTAGTTGGGCAACCTTACTCTGGTCATTTCATTAATTTTGCAATATGATGCCAGGTTTTAAGCAAGTGAGTTTTTTGGACCCTACATCTCATCTTTTGGACCATACGTGGCTAGAGTTTTGCTCTACTCACTATTACACTCAATTTTATGTAGTGTTACTATTGAGCTTTTATGTTCAACTCCCAGCCAAACTCCAAGTTCGCTAAGAAGAGAAATCATGTTTCCCATAGTTCTTATATACCTCACAGTGCCGTGTGTGGTATGGATGAAGGGTAAAGATTCAACAACTACATTTTATTGCACTACTGAATATTTAGTACAGTGTGAATTGTCTCAATATAGGTTTCTTTAACTGCCTGGATAGAAAACTGTCTCCCATAGACACTCCAACCCCAAATACATCCCCACATGCCCAGGGGGCTCTGGCACTTTACAATTGGCCAGCCTTCCAGAACACAAGCCGTTCATTCCTTTATCAGAGAGGTAAACAAAGGAGCAAAGCATCTTTCTTCAAAATTTCTTGTGATTCCATGGCTCAGTTATTAGCACAGCTTACTACTTTTTCTGATTTTCTGGTTTTGTATATAGCTACTTAGAAAACCTCTATTTTTCCTATCTGTGCTAAGTGATTGAGAAAAATAGAACACACACACATGCGTACACACACACACACACACACTCACACACAGTGTGTCCTTCTCAGGAGGAGTCACCAGCACAAAAGTCTGGAATGTGCTTGGCTTTGCACCCATCACAGCAAGGCATTAGAAATATTGGATTTAGTGTTGTGCATCCACAGATACAAAATTAGGCCGACAGAAGTCTGGATCTGGGCCTTGCTCCATACTGCTAACTTGTAGAGTCCTGGTAGCCAAAAGGGTTTGGAACGGTTGTCTCTCTACAGATGCTGCCATTCATTTCTGTGGGAACAGGACCACTTACATCTAATTACAGTTTCTGCTTAAATTAACAGGACAGATATGACAGCAAAAACTTCAGACTAACTGGTGGGGAGACCTTTAGCTGACACAGTTTATGAAGTAGTTGGCTTACAGCAAAGTAACGTCAAGTTTTAAAAACAATTTAGGATTCGTATGATTCCACCCAGCAATTGGTGGCAGCCAGAGAAAAGTATGTGGGGGGCGGGGGTGGGGGAAGCAGAGGAGGCTGGCAGGAGCATATGCTATCTTAGAAAGAAGAAAAGATTATCTTAAAACATCAACCATTTTAGAAAGATTAGGTTATTTTACACAGCACCACTACAAAGCTAATGAACAGTGGAGCTGATGGCTGAACCCTGAAGCTCAATTTCAGAACCTTGTTTTTAACCTTGACTGCCTCCAAGGATAGCTAAAGCCCTAAGTCATGCTGAAAATGCTACTAACAAACAATTAAAGGCGATTTGGTGGTGGATTGATGGCCTTTGTTTTGGCCAGTCAACTTTATGCCGTGAGGTCCAAGGGGAATTGTTCCTTCAGGGTCCTACAGATCCCTAGAATGGGTGGCTAAGTAACCCACCAGGTTCGTTTGCTTTAAAACTTGGCCTCTAGCCAGCAAAGGACCAGGCTGCCCTTAAGAGGGGATGTCCCAGCAGATGCCCAGGGTTCATAGAATTTGCTTCCAAACTGTCCTCTTGACTATTCTATACCACCTTTGAGTGTGCTAAACCTCTCCTATCCATCTACCTAACCTGCCAATTCCAGCCTTTGTCTTCATGACCTGGGGTGTGATTACCAATCCCTTTACCATCCCTTTGATCAAACAACTGGACAAACAATCACTTTGGCAGGGGGCGGCCTTTGAGCCACAGATATCTGTGCCCGGCCCCCATGGACAGCTCTCATCTGGAATAGAACAACCTTGGAATCGCTAACAGACATTTGGTGGATCTGGGATGATTATTTCACTTGGAGTCCAGAGAAGGACCAAGGAGGGATCTAGTCTTATTCTTTGTGAAAGTAGCTACTAAAAATAAAGTTTGAAGAAGTTGTTGTAGGGTTTCACAGAATACTAGACATGTTTGACTATATTAGATACATAGACATAATATATATGAATGTATATATGCAAACATGTACATGTATATTTTCCTGAGAAATGTACCTCACTTAAAAGTTGTATTTTAAAATGAAGCACTTAAATTAAGTTCTCTTAATTCCTGATGAGAGGACAAAAAGTCCCTCTTTAAAAAAAAATTTTATTTATTATTTGACAGAAAGAGGGAGAGCGAGAAAGGGAACATAAGCAGGGGGAGTCAGAGAGGGAGAAGCAGGCTTCCCACTGTGCAGGGAAACCAACATCAGGCTCCATCAGGACCCTGGGATCATGACCTGAGCTGAAGGCAGATGCTTAATGACTGAGCCACCCAAGTGCCCTGAAGAAAAGTCCCTCTTTCAAAAGTAAAGTTTTGGAGCCTAAATCATAAGAGTTAGAACCATAAAGCTGCTTGCCTACAATTGGATGACTTTTTAACATTCATCTGATATAATTTCCTAAAGTTCAGAATAACAAATTTATTCGAAGAAGTTCCTAGATCAGAGGTCATCACACCACAGCCCCTGGGCCAAAATCTAGCCTACTGTCTGTGTTTGTAAATAAACTTTTATTGGGACATAGCCACACTCATTTGTTCAGACTGTCTACACTACTTTCCCACTACAATGGCTGAACTGTGTACTTGGAACAGAGGTTGTATGACTCACCAAAGGAAAAACTCGGTTTCCTTTTCTGCTCATAACACTCTGACACCAAATGTGTGGGTATCTTTCCCTATGCCAACCAATTCTCCAACTCTCCAGATCACACCTGGGTGGCCCACAAATCAATTCTGATACTGACTACCCAGATTAGTACAGACCTCCAAGTTAGGGGCTTAGCCCCTCAAGACTTCTCCCACTTAAGATGCCCGTCACAAATCCCAGATTGTTACCCGTGCCTTTGACCAATGGGGTGTAACCTCCTTAGGTTCAATAATTTGCTATAATGGCTCAAAGAACTCAGGGAAACACTTAGGTTTTACTAATTTACTATAAAGGATACAGGTGAACAGCCAGATGAAAAGGTATATAGAGCAAAGTCTGGAAGTGTCCCCAAGCAAAGGAGCATTTATCCTGATGGAACTGGGTGCACTGTCCTCTCAGTATGTGGATGTGTTCATCAACCCAGAAGCTCTCCAAACCCTGTCATTTAGAGATTTTTGTAGAGGTTTCATCCTGCAGGCATCATGGATTATTAACTCAGTCTCCATCCCTGGAGAATGGGGTGGGGGAGTCACTGAAAGGTCCAAGCTTCTAAAATGGGTTGGTCTTTTTGGTGGTCGGCACCCATTCTGAAGGGATTCCAAAGATTCTAGAAGTGGCTGTGTCAGGAATCTGAGTCAAAGATCAAATATTAGAACCGGAGATGCTCTTAGCATCCCATCATTCAGGAAATGACAAAGGTTTTAGGATCTCTGTGCCAGAAACCTGGACAAAGATCAAACACAGTATTACACTCCCCATGCAAGACCTGAGAAATTGACGATCTGGCCTTTTACAGGAAGTTTTGCTGACTCCTGACCTAGATGAATAATATGGGGGAGCTTATATGAATAGCTTGCAACACAGATTTTACCGTCAAAAAGAAGCCTTTTTGGTATGTCCACACTAAGACTAATAAAAACACCACATTTGATGTCCAGAATTCAGGACAGACCGTTCCAAATAGCTGATTTTTTAATTCATATATTTCACAGTCAAATCATTGAAAAATTCAACCTTGAACTTAAACACCAAGACATTTTTGCCAGTAACTTTCTCCAGGGGGTACTCAAGCTATAAAATAAAATCATCATTCTTTATTCACATACTCTCAGACTAGCAAGAGTACATATTTGCCTGATTGATTTAAATAATGAAGAATAACTGGAAAAGAGCAACTCAGAGGGTTAATATAAAATGTAGAGGTAAAGAGAAAAAAGTTGGGGAAAGAAATAGTGATAAAATTTTATTTCTTCTTAAAGGAAAAAAAATACTGCTTCCAACTAATTTAAATAAAATAATTATTCATTTAGGAGTGCCTGGGTGGCTCAGTGGGTTAAGCCTCTGCCTTCGGCTCAGGTCAGGATCTCAAGGTCTCAAGGTCCTGGGATTGAGCGGAACCAGGCTTTCGCAGCCCACCCCCACCCCCCACCCCCGCCTGCCTCTCTGCCTACTTGTGATCTCTCTCTCTCTCTGTCAAATAAATAAGTAAAATCTTTTAAAAATTTTTTTCATTTAAATAACATTTGACTAAGAATGAGACAGGTCTGTAAATTAGTGGTTTCTGCCCCTCTAAAATCTCTTCTAGCCACAGAAGATAATTCTAAAACATTCGTAATGAACAAAGTGAAACGTGCTTTTACTTGTTAACTTAAGGAGGATGAAAAAAGGTGGGTCCCCAAGAGCACACGGTACTGATGTTGAAGAAAGCAAAGCTTGGGAAGCGAATGAAGCATGTGCTGGGCTCATGACTATGAATAAAACTGTCTCCAAACCCTGGGCACATGCATAACATTTGTCCTCTTTGAGTTCAGTTCTTATTTTGTTCATTCTCTTACCTTCTCCAAAGGTGCTTCTGTTTTGCTGATGCAAGACCATTGTTTGGATTACTCTTTTGGTTGAGGGAAAAGAGAATAAGGTTTGAAGCATTTCTGCTATAAAAAACAATGTTGCTTTAAGTAGAAGTGGAAAAGAATTTGGGCTGGAAATCGCAAGCAGTGAGTGATTTGGGTCCCATCTCTGCTGCTCTCTAGTCATGTGATCTCAGATGGGCCATTTGCCTATTCTGTGCCTACGTTCCTCATCCGAAAAATGTAGATCACAAGAGGCCCCCACCTAGAAGAATATAAAGCTGCAGGAATAAAATAAGGTAGAAGATAGAGAATAATTCTTTAAAAAGTTAAAGTTTTCATAAAAATTGGCCTTTTCTCCCAAGGGAATGTTAGCTGTATTTTTAACTCAATTTATCAAACATAAATTGAAATTTCTCACCTTGAGTGTACCAATAGTCTTAATACAGGAAACCCTAATTAGTTTGGATGTACCAAGATTAGCAACTGACTTCTGTCTTCCCCCAGCCCTCATTCTCAAATTCTAACCTCCTGTCGGGAGGATGTGAAGCTTTAGGGGAAAACACTAGAAAACAGAGCAGTAGAGCTCAGAGCCTCATAGTCCCAGATCTTCCCAGCCCAATCTCCCGCTATTACACCAATGCAACAGAGGTAATTATCTGGGAGCTTTTTGGAATTGCTGTCATTGTCTTGTTCAGTCCCACACAACCACAAGACCCAGAATCACCCCCATGGAAATATAAGCCAGGGTGAAAACCAGCCACAGGTGCTGGCCAAATCTGGGAAAAGGATAGATCCGAGTTGTTCATTTTCACCCAGGACCCAGCAGCTAGCTGAACACCACTGCCTGGGCCATTTCCTTGTGATACTGTCCCTCATATTTCAGCCCATTTATTTTTTCAGCCCCCAATTGTCACATTATGATGAAGAGAGATGACAGAAATCAACTTAAAATGGGATGGAAGCCAAAGATCCCTAGGTCTCTTCTGAAGTATTTGGTGGGGAGAAAATGAGAAAAAAAAAAAAATCTAGTGTATTAGCTTTACTGATAAAGCTTTGGTGAAGAGCTCATTGCTACACAGTAGAATCCTGAGTTCCTGACCAAATGAAGAGGGGATCTTGTTTAGTGGAGGACGTCTCTCATTGAATCTTAGAGTTGAAGAGCGGTCAGAAACCACCTTTGAATTTGTGGTTCCCTGTATGTCTCTTTCCTTTACCAATTAGAACTGTGAAACAACCTTTTAGGGCTCAAGACCAATAACAAGACAAGTCCTAATGTGACTACTTAGATATTAATATCATAATAGCATTCATATGAAAAACAAGAAAATAACCACAATTAGTGATTGGTAAAAAGTGCCATCTTACACTGATTTCCAGCACATTTTTAAAGCAGAAACTGACACAGAACTCACTTAAAGAGTATGACCAACAGTCTCAGATAGCCACTCTAGAGGGTAAAGAAAAAGTGATAGAAGTGGAAATTTTAGCCTTCAGCAGACTGGTACTATCCTCCTTCAGGCCACCAATATGTGTTATGATCAAAGGAAAGGCAATTTAAATTTGTTGGGCAGAATTTTTTCCCCCCAACCTATGGGCAAGGCTGTTTTATTTGCTTGACCCTCTCTAGTCCTAAAACTATTTATGGTCAGATATTACCAAACGTGTGAAGGGCCATGGAACAAAATTACATTTCTTTTAACCAAGGGTAGGGGAAATAAGTTAATTTCATGCTATTTCTTGAGGTCAGATAACAAAATGCACATTTACCCAGGCAGAGAAATCATAGGCCTTTCTTCCCCAAAATTGTGAGGGCTGAAAGTAAAAGCTGCTGAATCCAGGAAGTTGATGAAGCGAAGATCTGAGAGGGCGGCAGCTGGGTGCAAAGCCCAATGACAGCCGGTCAGGCTGCTTTCAGAGCACAGGGCCATTGATTACGACTCCTTCACTGGGTGACTACCATGAGGGGACCTAAGAGAACCCCCTCAAGATCATCATTTCTACTTGCAATGTACCTAGGAGAGACCACAGGTGTCACAGCTTCCCAGGTAGCTGATTTCTAGACCAGTGGTTCTCAGACTTCAGTGAGCATCAGAATCACTGGGGAGTTGGGAGGTGGGTTGCTTATTAAAACACAGACTTTAGGCACATCTGGGTGGTTCAGTCAGTTAAGTGTTTGTCTTCGGCTCAGGTCATGATCTCAGGATCCTGCATCGGGCTCCCTGCTCAGTGGGGAGTCTGTTTTTCCCTCTGCCTCTGCCTGCCACTCCCCCTGCTTGTTTTCTCTCTCTCTCTCTCTCTTTCTATCAAATAAATAAAATCTTAAATAAAAAGAACATGGACTTTATACTTCCTGTTGAATTGTATTTGAATGGCAGATTCCATCATACAATATGGATGAACAATCCAAGTCCTATGTAGTTCTAGCTCTGAAGCTGCCTTGGACTGATGTTTTGGGAGACTCTTGGGAGACACCTGCAGGGAATTACAGACAAAGAAATGGGCCCTTTAAGGGCTAAGAGATGTGTGGACCCAAAGCCACTAAGATGGCTTAAGAGGAAACTCTGGTCCTATGTCCTCAAAGCTACATAGCTCACTCTGATGATCACAGACTATAGTGGCTTAATTTGGAGCCCTACCCAAAGGTCAGATCCACAGACCCAGGAATCCACACAAATCTTTCTGATGCCAGATTCTAGGGCAGAGCCTTCAGTGAGTGGTATCACCAGCGGCTGCTGACAATGACTCTCAAGCCGAGGCCTCTCAAGTCAGACCAGAGGATGATCTCAGCACATTTGTTCTGAAATGATCCATAAACCAAGAACAGATACATTTAAAATATCCACAAATAATCCAGCTCTCTTTCATGCTATGCTGAATTGTTTAACAGGCCTTTTCCCTGTAGGACAGACCGGAGAAGAGGGTGGAAATCCCTTGCCCAGCATGTTATAGTTTACAAAGCAATTTTCACATATATTGTCATTTAACTTTCATAATTCTGCAAGGGTACTCACATTGTTCCCATTTTACAGAGGAGGAAATGGCAATCTGTACCTTTTGCCCAAGTTCAAAGACTTGAGAGTCAAACCACCGCCTCACAGGCTCAGGGCATGATGCCACAGCGCCTCTCAGAGGCCATGAACAGAGGTACAGCAGCAGCCCTGGAAAGTGTTCCAAACACTTGAGGAGGACAACCAGCAAGATTACTTAAAATCCTCCATGCCAAGAAAGTGAGAAGCGAATGAGGCAAGGGACAAGCTGTTTGGCCAGCAAATAATGGAGAAGCAAACAAAAGCCAGATAAAATTGGATTGATGTTGTGGTTAAAACACATTTACACAATGATTTCACTGTAACAAAATAAGACATTTCTCTGAGGGCACACTTCAAGGTTCTGATGTGAGCTATCCTAAGGGATCTGTCATCTCCTGACAGAGAGATGACACAGATCTCTCACTCATCACTACTCCCACAGATATATTTAATGCTCAATTTTGTGAAAGTTTCTATTTTAGGATTTTCCAGGAAGACTCAGTATTACAGGAACTAAAACTGCTTTTAGAAGTGGTCAACCTCTGAGAGCCAGTGATGTTGAGATTGCTTATTGAGCCAGTTTTAAAATATGTATTCATGAAGATGCTCTTCTCCCATCAGCTCATTCTCCTCCTCCCTTCTTATCTCTCTTATGTCCTGGGTCAGAGCCAGCCTGAGGCAAAACTGACAAATAGAAGTTTATTTTCAGTACTACCTCCTCATTCCTAATCTCTGCTCTCCCCATCTTCCTCTAAAAACCCCAGGTACTTCTTCCTACCTCCCTTCACCCAAGGACTCAGTTTTCTTTTCCTCCCAATCAAAATCTGCCCTCCAGAAAGGATATGATCAAAATTTTCACCTTCTAGACCAACGGTTCTCAACTTTGGCTGCACACGAAAATCACATTTTTTTTTTAAAGATTTTATTTATTTATTTGTCAGAGAGAGAGAGAGACAGAGAGCACAAGCAGGCAGAGTGGCAGGCAGAGGCAAAGAGAGAAGCAGGCTCCCCACCGAGCAAGGAGCCCAATGCGGGACTCGATCCCAGGACCTTGGGATCATGACCTGAGCTGAAGGCAGCGGCTTAACCGACTGAGCCACCCAGGCGTCCCCGAAAATCACATTTTTAAAAATAACATAAATATATATATATACACACACACACATTCACACATATACATCAGTATGTGTGTATATATACATATACATACATACATATATATATATACTAATGTGTATATATACATATACATACATACATCAGTATATATATATACACACACACATACACACACTGGGGTGTGTGTGTATGCACATGTGCGCGTGTGTATACTGATGTCTGGGCTCCACTCTGGACTAACTGAATCAGAATCTCTGACATGGAACCTGGCTTCAGTATTTAAAAAAAAAAAAAGAAATCTCCAACTATTCCACATAATCAGGGTTGAGAATCACTATATATACATAAATGGAAAGGTTTATTATATAAGCCTTTCCAGAGATTTGTATTTTATATTGTAACACAGCCTTAGTAGTGGCATTTTCAGAAAGCCCCTAAGATTAATGCAGAATAGAAGGAGAATTAGAGGATGAGGAGAAGACCCTTGTGTTGAAATCACTCCCTGCCTCCCACGGTTGTCATCTCCCTAGTGAGCTTTGTGGGATTGGCCTTTGGAGGGTCCTTCAAATGTGTATGTGGCTTACGTTTGTTCCATCTTATGGCTCACCTCTCAAGCAACCACCCTTTGACTGGTGTCATGTTGCCTGCGATCAGAGCCCCTTCATTTATCTCTATTTTTTCTCCATGCTGTCAGATTATTTTCTTTTTTGTTGTTGTTGTTGTTGTTGTTGTGTGTGTGTGTTTTTAAAGATTTTATTTATTTATTAGTTAGAGAGAGAGAGAGAGAACGAGCACAGGCAGACAGAGAGGCAGGCAGAGGCAGAGGGAGAAGCAGGCTCCCTGCCAAGCAAGGAGCCCGATGTGGGACTCGATCCCAGGACACTGGGATCATGACCTGAGCAGAAGGCAGCCGCTTAACCAACTGAGCCACCCAGGCATCCCAGATCATTTTCTTTTGTAGGCTTGATTCAAATACCTGTCCATGACTCCCAGCATTCGGCTAGAGTCCCAATTTCTTTAACATGGTAAATGTGGCAGCAATGGCTCTCAGGTCTTTCTGTAACGAGAAAAGTAAAAGCTGGCTGTCACTTTCTGGGCAAATCTCATGGGGTGGCGATTTGGTAGAAAGCAGGGTCTGGCTGTCAGGTTTGTGGGCTCTGAACCTCAGTTTTATTATTGTACCTGAGAGTGATCAGGCCTTCAAGAGGTGGCCCATACTAATTTGCCACACAAGTCATAATCCCAATGGACTCATTTTTTTTGGAGATATTTGATTGCTAAATGGACTACTCCCATTGTCCAGGCTATGCCTCAGCTTAGAAAATTTAATTAAGGTCAAGGGCTTTATTAGTGAGAATAAAGGTAGAGCAAAAGTACATAATAAGGCAGTGCCTCCACAACATACTTCCTGAGATCCCATCTGGAAATTCTAGAAAACATTTTAGACATACTCATTGCCTCTTTTTATCCTTGTCTTTAAAATAGAGACCTGCTTTCTGAAAGCAGGTCTCTGTGGGTATGGTGGAAGGATCAGTACAAGAGCATACCTTTGTTGAGGCATATTGCCAAAGAGAATCAGTTACTCGGTATCTGATATAGTCTCTCCAACCAGACCGGTGGTTCTCAAAGTTCTGCACATTAGATTCACTTGGGACCTTTAAAAAATCCTGATACCTAAGCCATACTCTCGACCAACTAGATCAGTGTCTCTAGGAATGAAAGCCCAGAAGGTCTCTAGGGGTTCTAAATATACTATAGAACATGTCTCTGGTGAACTCAGGTTATTTTTTTAAACTCCCCCAGAAAAGCCAAGTTTGTGAACCCCTGAACTAGGATAAACCAACTGGCATATTCACAAGTCAGATTCCCTTCTTCCTTAGACAGGTTTGGAAATAACCCCTCACTTCCCTTTTCTGTCTGCCATCCTGTTTGGGAGAGTTCAGGGTAAGGAAAGCCTATATTTATATGGCAGACACTGCAGAGGCCTTTACATATGTTGTCTCATTAGTTCTAAATATAAACTGCACACTCTGATCCACAGGGCTGAGCTTCCTAAAAATGCATATGTCAGCCACAGCCCTCCCCAGGTCTCCTTAAGCAGAAACACTGAAATGGGGTGCTGGAAATTTGAAGGTTTTTCGAACTCCCCAGATGAGCTGATTCAAAGCCAAGGTTGAAAGAATAACTGAGCCACATAGATCACCTAGATCTTTTGGCACTTGTCACAACACTGATCTTTATACAAAACAGATTATGGGGTGTCCCAAACAGACAACCACCTGTGGTACCAATATATCAAGAAGTGTCAAAAATACCACAGACTATATGGCCAGTGACCTCAGGTCTCTATATGTACCTCCTGACATATAGGGTAAAATGCAACATGGTTCCATTTCTACTGAAGTAGACGACCTTCCAAAAGAAATTAAGAGGGAGAAAAGGAAAGGAGAAGACAGCAAAGAGGAGGGGAGGGAAGGGCAGAAAAAGGGAGGGGAAGGGGGGGCAGAGGAGAGAAAAGAAAAAGGTATAGGAAAGAAAGCATTCTTGCCAGTACTGACCCACATCACTAAACAGATGTTGAACAAGAATGTTTGACAGCCACAGTCCTCCCATATATAAATCCAGCCCTAATTTCATATCAGATTTTCACTGATGCTCTTTGGGTTGGTTGTTTTCAGGTAGATCATATGATTATATAACAAAGCCAACAATGCTGTCATTTATTGAGCACTTACTACACTTCTAGTGCTAAATTTTACTACAACTTCCTACTTTTTTTTTTTTTTTAAGATTTTATTCATTTATTTGTTAGAGAGAGAGAGAGTGAGCATAGGCAGACAGAGTGGCAGGCAGAGGCAGAGGGAGAAGCAGGCTCCCTGCCAAGCAAGGAGCCCGATGTGGGACTCAATCCCAGGACGCTGGGATCATGACCTGAGCCGAAGGCAGCTGCTTAACCAACTGAGCCACCCAGGCGTCTCCAACTTCCTACTTCTTACTAAAACTCTTTCCATACAGGGAGAGCACCCATTCACCCCTTTATTCATTTGCTCAACTTGTATTGACTGCCTGTTGGAGAAAAAGGCAGTGTGTGATAATGGTGAGCACACAGGCTTTGGAATGGAACAGCTTGAACTTGAGTCCCTGCCCAGTGAGCTGCTGGTCCTATGCCTTTGGACAAGTGATTTACTCCATACAATCAGAGTTTCCTTCTGTGTGCAACAAGGATATGTCACCACAAACAAGCAACTCATGAAAATACTGATCACAATGTCTGATAAGTCTTCAGTAAGAGTAGTAAGTATCAGAGACTGTTATTATGGCTACTATGGGTATGAATTAGACTAGGTGCCAGACACCTTTATCTCATGAGCAAATTCACCCATCCATGTGTTTATTCATCTATTTAGTAACTTAATCAGCCAACAAATCATTCTTTAATGCTGTGCTAGGCTGTGAGAGCTCACAGGAAAGGGAAACAGACAATAAATAGTGATGAGAGCTGCAGTGTGTGTGTGTGTGTGTGTGTGTGTGTGTGTGAGAGAGAAAGAGAGAGAGAGGCGTTCTGGCAGTGCAGAGGGAGGGACCCGTGACCTTGCTGAGGGCAGCAGGCATTGGTTTCATGGCACAGGAGATATCAGAGCAGCATCTCATAGGAAATGTATAGCCAGTGATGTGAGGGTGGGAGTTAGGGAGGCAAAGAGGATGGCAGGCAGAAGGAAAGCCATGTGACAAGATAGGTTTCTGGGATGATGACAAATGATCACTGACCAGAAAGGAAGGTCCTTGACTTTCCCCTGGATTTGGCATTCTGGGAGTTGGGATTTAATTTTTGAGCCTGCAGACTTAACGTTTACCTCCTATACTTCTCAGAAAATCCTCATTGAGATTTGATGAGTTACCTTATGCAATTCTTATGAATAAATTGTGCAAAGCTGTAGGCAAGTAGTGTTTCCAGAAAAATTTTTGCAATCGCTCAATCATTTAGTGGCAAGAAACTGCAAGGCCAAGGGCAAAAAGGAAATTTGAGTTTAACTGTTTGCAATGGATATTCCAATATGATTTTCATACAGCTTTTCTATCACTTGGATTTATTTTATTAGCCTTTAAATATCAAACACATGATTCTGCAGCAAAAACAGGCTTTTGAAATGTTAACAAAAAGAAGTATTATCAACATTCACTTATTATGTTAGAATATATTCTAAACACAAAGGATCCCATCACTGGGGTTTCTATGGGAAAAAAGTTCTGCCGATAGAGATAGGAAACACAGACCAAACCTGCAGCACTCCGTGTCACTCAATGACACCCCACTCCAGAGGATGCAAGGTACCCTTTCTGAATTCTGCATGCCCCCAGCGGCTAGGATGTCTCCTGGGAAGTATATTTTAGCCCTTAAATCTGGATCTTTGCAACACAATGAGGAAAAAAAATTATGACTATACACGAGAGTGACTGTCTCTGAAAACCAGGATTGAAGGCAATGTTTACCTTCTTTATATACTTTTCTGTACCTTCCACTTTTTGGGGTAATGAATGGATTTATTTCTTAAAATTTTACCCCAAGTCATAATTTAAAATATCATGAGATATTTTAAACACTAAATCACTTGAGCTTCATATCTAGTTCTCTCTCACTTCTTACGAGCCCCATTTTGCTTTGTTTAAGGCAACTGTGAGAGAGACATTAATGTTAGGACTTAAATGCCTTAATGAAAATTGCTCTGTTGTCACTGCTGTAAAATTCACCTAACTTTCATCCTTGTGCATTTTCTTTTCTTAGTTACATTTTGATTTGGAGTTTATAATTAATTATATTTTAATAATGTGTGCTTTTAAATCAATTTATTATCACAAATGATAAAACAATAGGAATTCAATAGCAGAACACTGATGTATTCCTTACAAAGGCTTTGCTAGAAACCTTTAAATAGGAGCAGGAGGCTTGGAGGTAATTCCTAAAATTTCTCCCAAGAACTTACAGCAAATTGCATGAAGCCAATAATGACAACATGTTGACCATTTGTAAATACCAATGGCTAATATTATATTTTAAGAATTGAATCAGGATTAATATAATCTTACAGACTGCTTCTTTTCTCAATAAATTAAATTATAAGGGGGAAAACGTCATCTCCTGGTCATAGTCTTACACAGCAAGAAACATTTTAATTGTAAATGTGCCTTTTAGAGTCTTTAAATTTCAAAAAGATGATGAGGAGGACGGATCCCATGTACTTACTAATCTGTAAATAGAGTACCAGGCCAGAAATCAATTCTGAAATGCGGCATCAATTGCACAGGCTTCCACTTAGTTTTAGTTGAATAAAAGCCCTACTAGATACGCAAATAACATCAAACTTGCGAGATTAAAGAGAGGCCCCTCATACTCAAAATCATGATTGTCAATCATCACCCAGGATTAAGGGATATATTTTAAAAACCTAAAAGCAAGCGCTTCCTTTTAACTTCTGCCTACTGCGCATTTTGGATTATCGCCCAGAAATAGTATTACTTGAAACAAGACTGCCTCCCTCCTACCATCTATGAGAAGTGCATTGTTACCATCTGCTGTTGTCTATTTGGAATAAAACTCAGCAAGGCATGCAGCTTAATGTTCAGAGCTCTTCAGCAGACTATGCTGGTGTTTCAAATGCAGCTTCACATTTAAATGGAGCTGGTTTTCAGTTTAGTCAGTGTTTTCTTAACGTTGCTATCCTCCCCACCAGAAAGAAGCAAATTAGTCTAAGAACTAAGACTAAGACGACCACAATATATTTACATTGTAAAGTGGAAACTTTAAACCCTGCAGTGAACAGTGAAGCTTTACTTGTAAACTCTCCAGGTTTATTCAGGTGAATAATTTTCCCATTTTGTATTTTCTCATTAGCATTACCCGCTCCAGACATTCATATGACTTTCACTATTAGAAAACATTCTTTTAAAAGGCAAGTGTTCTTAATGAATAATACCCAAAAGATGTAATCATCAAAGGGTAGTAAATATATATATATATATATATATCATATGATATGTATATAAACATGTATGCATATATAATACATGTTAGGGAACCTTTAAAAAGAGCTACAAGAGGTCTAAAAAAACCAGATTCTGTGAATTTGTATGAAACATATGTACAAATAACATCTCTAAAGATATACACAAGAAATTGGTAACAGTTTTCTTCAGTTAATGGTGGGGTAAGACTGAGAGTCTGGAATGGGAAAGACAGTTACTTGTCTACATTATTTTGTGCTTTTTAACATATAAATGTATTAAACACTTTTTGTTAGTAACCAAGAATGTGGTTATTTAAAATGGTGAAAAAAGAAAAAAAATACATCCTGGTTCTTTAAATGTAAAACAAAATCACATTCTAGGACTAATCTTATAAAAAATAACCTTTTAATAAGATTATTAAAACAAAGTGTTAATTTATGAAAAGTTCAGCATTCTATTAAATTGCTAACAAAACATTAAATTACAACCCAACAGGTTGCTTCATTGAATTCATTCATCTACTCCTGGCAAGGACATTCCAAATTTGAACTTAATTAATATTCCTTCTCCTGGTTTCCATAGTTTCTTTTTAAGCATGAGTACCAGCAGAAACTGGCAGTAACTTTACCCATATTCTCAATAATAACCCCCCCAGCTGCCAATATGTATGAAAAGGAAAATTTTTTTATACTTAGAAGAGCCTCCCTTTTCATGTCTTTTGTTTAAAAATATGCTGGTAACATTTCTCTCTCCCCCTTTCTTATTTTGTGCATACAGTTTGACACACTTAACTCTTACCCTTCCTGTGGTTCATACAATGCTCAGCTGAGAAATGAATGCTAAGAATGTTATTGCCATTCTGGATCTGAACAACAGCCTCCTATTCAACTTCCCATAACTGCAAAATTGCAGCAGTTTGTGAAACTGGAGCCTGACAATTAAGTGTTCTGGTGGAAACCACTATCATGGTTTGAGATTTATCTGGGAACAGAAGATTCTTTTGATTTTACTCTAAAACCTGAATGAAGATCTCCTTAGCCACTGTAAACAAAGAAATACAAATTGGTAAGAAACTATGCCTACATGAATGAATGGCATATAGGTCCACTGAAGTGGGTCATTTGAGCACAACTAATTCACTGTACTCCACAGGATTTCTCTAAGGCTAGGTGTTTTCCTAGAGTCCGAAATAGAAAGAAGCAGTCTCAGACCTAGTCTTGGACCCCTCTCTCTGCCTCACCTCCTCTTGAATACATGCTCATCCTGGCTGGGCTGATTGTCTTCTGTGAATCACAATGTCTCCAGAAGTATGCTACCAGGCTGCCGCAGTCCATCAAATACCTCTGTGTCCACTTAGTTTTAGTCTAGAATGTCCAGCTCTTTCTGCCACGGTGCTGTTATTTTCCAGGGTTTGCTCTTATTTCTCACCAAGCTGCTCCATCTCCATGTATTTGCATGTTCTGTGCCACTGGTGAAGATACTTCTGCTGATCAAATGTGTCTGTTGTGGTTTACAACAAGAGGGATACCCTTAATGATCTGGGAGGAGTTCCATTTTCCCTGGTTTGTGCAAATCAAGCCTGGACCACACACCACATCAGCCAGTGTGGTCCCTGCTTGTGCTGCCCTTTGCATTCAGTTCTCATTGGCTATTGGCGCCGATGATACATATATAGACTCCACCCGAGGGGACACGGGGTTATTGACCTTTCTAGCTACTTCTCTTTGGTCTTATTGACAACCATAGCTATTCCGATAAGTAATCACAGAGCAGTCTGTTCTCATGGCCAATACAGACCTTGTCTTGTCCACTACTACTCTAACTTTCAGACCCACTGATCTGTTTTCTCCAGAAAGGGATTATGCATCCGATTCCAATGAGTTTCAGAATAAACTTACAAGCAAAGCACGGCCAGGAATACAACATGCCAAGAAACATGTTTCTAGTTGTATGTTTCTCCAAAATTTTCTCCCTTGTCCTATGATTATAAGTAAAAGGACAAAATACTGGATTTAAAAAAAAAATTATTTACTTAGTTAAGTAATCTCTATACCCAACATGGGGCTTGAACTCACAAACCCAAGATCAAGAGTTGCACACTCCCCTAACTGAGCCAGCCAAGTGCCCTCAAATGTTGGATTTTTAATGTGAAAAAGATGTGCTTTGTACTGAAATTGCTGTTCTCCCAGAAAAGTCCTAAGGAATAAGTTCAAATACAATTTAAATAAATTAAAAAAAATGTGCTGACCCTAAGTAGAAAATACCTATTTAATATCACTGAAGGACATGAAACCAGATAGAAAATCATACCACCTTTTTGAATGGGAAGAACTTAATATTTTTAAAATACCAAATTCTCCCAAATTAGTATGCCAATATACTGAAGTTTCAAGTAGAATCTCAACAGACATAAAAATTGCCCTCTGCTTGTACACATACTCTCTTGTCCCATCAGACTTCACTTGAGAAGCTAAGTTCAAAGATAAAATCAAGAATTTTAAGATGTCAGCAAAACATCAAAACAAGGGCATCCCTTCTGCATGGGCCATGTGTAACTGCAGATTGCACACATACAAAGCTAATCCTGCCATCCTGATCTCCATATTTAAAGTAGAAACTCCTCCCTGCCAAGTCTTCTTTTCCCCTATATCCAGATCTATTTTTTCCCCCAAAGCATTTATCACTATCTAATGTATTTTAGAATTTACTTGTTATACTGATTGAAAAAAATTATATTGATTAGCTTCAGCTGCTAGAATGTAAGCTCAACAACAAATGGGGTTTTGTTCACTGATATATCCCTTGTGCCTAAAACAGTGCCTAGCATATAGTAGGTTTTAAGTAAATATTTGACTTGAATGAAAAAAATAAATCAAGTGCTAATAGGACCTCTATGCCTAGGCTAATAAAACTCTATGAGGTAGAGTTTTGTGGTGATTCCTCATTAATGTGTGTTGTTAAACTTCTGAATTTGGGACACCCTTCCACAAAGAGCAAAGGAAACACTGGGGCCTATTCACACACTTGTATTGCTGCTCATTTGCAGATTTGTTAATTGTGCAAAAGTATCCTTAAAATAGGCCTAAGGTGTCTTTACTGCCTGTTTTGGAATCTGGACCATGGACCAGGTTTGGGTCTGGCCTAGCTTAACATTTAGGCAACATTATCAACTGGCCAATGAATTCTTACCCGCTAGCTCTAAATAAGAAAGGAAAGGCTCACTTTCCAAACTCTTTATGCTGATTAGGTATTTTTGCTCATGTTATGAAGAGCCACATTAATGTTCAATCTGCACACTGGAAGTGAAAAATATCAATTTAAGGGTAAGAACAAGTTGAAAAGGTTATACCAGTCGAAATCCATGGCTTGATTATTAAGAGTTTAACTCTGAGCAAGATTACTGCAATTTTTCACTTTTTCAGTATTCTGGCTCATTTGTTTTATAGATGATCTAGCTTTGGAAGGTTGCTGGATAGTTAGGATTCCCAATAGTATATAAACGCATTATAATTTGAGATGTACCCTTTGTTTGGGGGAAATTATGAAGGATAAATTCTTCACCAGTTGATCTTGAAGAAACATGTGAGGTTATCAGAAGTCTAAATCCAGATGTTATCATCTGAGCAGTTGATTTTCTCAGAAACGTAACATGGTAGAGTTAAGAGTTATGGGCACCAATGTCTCACTGCCTATGTTCAATTGTTGCTCTACCTTTCCCTACCTGGGTAAATTTGCACTGGATTTCTCCATGCCTTGACTCTTCCATCGATAAAATGATGACAATATTAGAACCTATTCACAGGGTTTTTGTGTAGACTGGATGTAAAATCATTAAAATAACATTTGGCACAAAGTAACTGCTTCGTGTTAGCTATCATCATTAGTTCTGTTTAATTACTGAATGTGATTGGTGTTGGCTAAGCTGGGCTCCTGAAACATTGGAAAAATGCTTTCCTGTATGTAGATTTATATAGAGGACTCTCAGTGCTTCTGTGTGGTATTATTAAAATGAACTGACTTGGGCTTTGAGAAATCCACTCTACTGTAACTGACCTTCTAGTCCCTCTCTCAATCATCTTAAAGCAGAAAAATGAAGGGGCCTTGGAATTAGGAGTGGGAGGTGGACAGAAAGAACTTCTTTGGGTCTGGATTTGGAGCATGAAAGTTCTTGGAGAGTTTTTTGATGGGTATTAAATTGGCCTCAACATCTGGGAGCTTGATAGAAACTCCACAGGGTCCCCGATATTGAATTTGGGGCTCATGAATCTGAGAAAAAATCACTGCCAATGGCAGAGTAAATCACTTTTGGAGCTGTTCTTTGGTTATCCCCCAAGCATGCAGTAAAGCGTTATTAACACTACAACTTTAGGGTTGGGGAGGAATTGAAGGTGTTGGATTGGAATTGCTAGAATTTCAGTATTTTTTAAAAACTGACCTTCTGTAGACCAAGCCAGGAAAGCAGCACACTACACTATATATTTCTGGTTATACTACATTGTATATTTCTGCAACGTTCCAAGTATTTATAGTATATACATATTATTTTAAAAATGAGAAAAGAGAAAAAATATTATATATATACAGGTCTTAAGCACCTACAAATGAAATACTATGGTAAGCCTTATATTTTGAAGTCAGATAATGGTAATTATAGAACACGTAAATGATCCAACCATAGGAAGTCATCTATATACTTCCCAATTTAAACTTTCTAAAGGACTGACTTTGATGGGGAGTGAGGGGAGAGGTGTCATTCCTTTTGAGTCTATCCAATATACCTATACACTAAAACACTAAGAAAGCTTTTTTTTTTTTTTTGGTCTAAAGTAAAATACAAAAACTCAACAACTATACAATCATCAAATAATATTATTATTCAGATTTCAAAGTCACTCCCCTATGTTTCAAAGCCAATGGAATTTTTTTATTCTGCTGTAACTTCCAGTATTTCTGAAAAAATAAAGATTAAAAAGTTTAAATTTTGGGGGTGCCTGGGTGGCTCAGTGGGTTAAAGCCTCTGCCTTCAGCTCAGGTCATGATCCCAGGGTCCTGGGATCAAGCCCCGCATCGGGCTCTCTGCTCGGTGGGGAGCCTGCTTCCCCCCGCCCCCGCCCTGCCTGTCTCTCTGCCTGCTTGTGATCCCTGTCAAATAGATAAATAAAATCTTAAAAAAAAAAATTAAAATTTTTTATATGACCTTAACCAAGTTCTTGTGAGATAAAGGATATTCTTCTAACACTCTATGACTTTCCCTCTAAACCTATTTTGCTAAGGTATATGATATTATACATTATTGTGTAAACCAATAATGTTAGCATTCACCAAGATACGTAAGCTAAGAATCTTGGAATTGCCTTTGATTCCTTCTCTTCCTTGTCCTCCACATCCAGTAAGCAAGCAATAGACAGGTACTATTGGTTTACTCTTCCAAGTGTTTCCCGAACTCATCACCTCCTCTTCATTTCTGTGCTACTCCTTAGTTCAGGCCTTTGCCTTCCAGATTAAAGCAGTAACCATGCTTCTGCTCTCTTCTCCCCTCTAATCCACTGCATACATTCCTATCAATCATCTTTTGAGAGAGGTTCATGTCATTCATCTGCTTAATCATCAATGGTTGGTCTGTCATCTTCATGATAAAGCATGAACAATGAGCATAACATTTAAGATTCTTAATAAGCTAATTCTGACCCAAGTATTCCATCTTTACTTGCCTTTTTTGATAGATTACACAGTTGAAATTCTATCCAGTCTTGCCATTCAATGAATATACCAGTGACTCATGTGCTACACCCTTGAAAGAGTGAGGCACTTCCATCTGGAATGCCCTACCTCCTGCTCCATATCCTGACATATCCTTGCCTTTTAAAGCCCAATTGAAATGTAACCTTCTTTCGGGAAATATTTTTAGAGGTAATAAAACAAAGTAGTTAAACCAGTGGCTCTGGAAGCTTGTGGGTACCATTTGAATTCTGACTCTATCACTTTTTAGATATATAACCTTAGTCAAGTTATCGAACTCCTCTGTGCCTCAGTTCCCTCATTTGTAAAGTGGGGATAATAACATTACCCACCTTGCAGCATGAGAATTAAGTGAAATAACAAATGTACTTATTAGCAAGGTGCTTGACTTAGTAGGTATTTAATAAATGGTAATTTGAGTAGTTTTAATTACCTACCTCACCCCCATCAGCCCATAAATTTGGAAACAGTTCCTCTGAGGTTTTGTAGCACCTGGTTCCATGCTACTATTACCGTATTTATTATAGAGCACTATGCTTGGTTGCATACATTCTCTCATTACACTAGACTCTTGAGGGCAGGATCTTATTATCTCAATATCCTTAACTTCTAATGCAATACCTGGCAAAAATAGAATTTCAATTGTTTATCAAGTGAAGAATGAATGAATGAAGTGATCCTTCAGGGGACTGGAAACTCCTTTAAAAAGCTCATAGAAATCAGTGAGAGGGCGCCTGGGTGGCTCAGTGGGTTAAGCCGCTACCTTTGGTTCAGGTCACGATCTCAGGGTCTTGGGATCGAGTTCCGCATCGGGCTCTCTGCTTGGCGGGGAGCCTCCTTCCCTCTCTGTCTCTCTGCCTACTTGTGATGTCTCTCTGTCAAATTAGTAAAATCTTAAAAAAAAAAATCTGTGAGAATGAAAAACAATCATAAGTATCTCTTCTCCCCACTTTATAATATTTGCACAAGGTCACAAAGCCAAGATGTGCATCTGCCATTTGTTTGATCAAGAGCCTTAGCTTTTAATCACTATGGTATATGATCATTGCATCCTGGTAGTATTAGGGGAGGTGGCTCTCTCATATTCTCAGCTGGGCTCAGAGGTGGCTTGTTGAGCTAATCTATTTCTGACATAACTATAAGCTCTTAATAGAATGCCTGCATCTTCTTGGATTCAGAATTAAAGAATTTTGGTAATCGTAGAGACCTAACAAGGAACCTGAGAGCTGAGTAATTTGTCCATGCACAGACTCCTTTTTCACATGAAGTTCGTTATAACATCTATTAAATTCATCCCAAATACTGACCCTTTTCTCACACAGTCTGTCTTACTGAAACATATATATATATTTTGGCCTATAAAATGATAACTGTGTGATCCCTTTCCCTCTGAGCTTTATTAGTAAAAATATCCTATTGTTATCAAATTTGCATTCACACAATCAGTTTCTCTGAGGTATCCTTATCATTAATTAGTAACTGCTCACTGTAGGAAAAAGAAAAACATATGACATGGACTTCAAATTTAATTCTTTCAAAATGAAAGTGCTGTGTTTTGGCATAAACACCTTCACCATTCTCAATGTGACTTTACTAACTGCTCACTACAGTAAGAAAATACACCAAAAAATAATTTTTCCTGAGTGATTTAATTATGAGTAATTTTTATTTACAATTTTTACATGTTTTCTGTAATGACCACTTTCATTCCCCTTTGTCCTAAAGCTAAAGCTTTGGTGGCTGAATGGGGTGAGGAAGCCCTCCAGAGTGGGAGAGAAACCCAATATGCACTGTTGGAGCTCAAGTGGAGTGAGAAGGATGTTACACAGGAGAGGGAGTGTATGTGTATAAATTTTTTTTAAAAAAGTGTGTATACACACACACAAAACCCACTAGCACTGTCCACTGAGAGGGAGTAGTGACAGTGACATCTCAGTCATCAAAAACACATCTCACGCACAAATCATGGCTTCTAAATACCAATTCCCACTAAATGGTAGAGAAATGGCTGATTCTAGGGCTGGGGCGAGGCAAGTACAAGATGAGTTTGGGAATCCTGTATGCCTAAGGAAGTGCTTTAAAAAATGATGGCAACATTTCAAAAGAGCATAGGAGCCAACGTGAAGGGGCTTGCACTGGCTAAATGTGGGACAATTTGAGATTCAAAGGAAGTAACAGATAATAATCCATTGACTGGAAAATTATGAATTCATACTGGTATCAATAAATTGAAAATTTGATTAGCAAGATATACAGCTTCAACTACTTCTCCCAAAAAATACTTACAAAGAAAAAAAAACCAGTAACTTCACAGTGGAAAAGATGATATGTAAATAAGTTATCAAAATGAACATCACCAGAAATGGGACAAAATGAAATTATGCACTGCCTAACATGCAATGAGAACACAGAATTGCTTCTGTAATATCCCTGCTAAAGAAGCATAGTTAGAATCTAATCAAAAGTGGGGTGCCTGGGTGGCTCAGTGGGTTAAAGCCTCTGCCTTCGGCTCAGGTCATGATCTCAGGGTCCTGGGATCGAGCCCCACATCAGGCTCTCTGCTCAGCAGGGAGCCTGCTTCCTCCTCTCTCTCTGCCTGCCTCTCTGCCTACTTGTGATCTCTGTCTGTCAAATAAATAAATAAAATCTTTAAAAAAAAAAGAATCTAATCAAAAGTAAACAGGTAAACCCAAATCTAAAGACATTTTGCAAAATAACTGGCCTATAATTTTACAAAAGTCAAGGGTAGCAGAAGTCAAGGAGAGACTGAGGAACTGTTACAGAGTGAAAGAAACAAGAGATAATGTAACCTAAGGCAACATGTGATTTTGAACTGTATCTTTATACAACATTAGTGGGACAATTGATGAAAATTAGATAGGGTCTGAGGGAGAAATATGTGTTAATTTCCTAATTTTGATGGGTGTATTATGGTTATATTGAAAATTCTTTCTTTTTGGAAATATAAAAGTACTGCAGGGTGATAGGGCATCATGACAGCGACTTAATCTCAAAGTGGAAAAATTTTATTTGTACAGTATTTACAACCTTTCTGTAAGCTTGAGATTGTTTCAAAATGTTTTCTTTAAAAAGCAGAATGCAGAAAACTATCAATAGATTATTCTTAAAGAGCTGATAATGTAATTCAATGAGCTATATAACTCCAAAAACATAATTATAATGAACTTTCTCCAATTCCTGTGTCCACTGTGCACATACAGGTTCACCAGAACTGTCTTAGTTTTATGTCATTAATTGACCCAGAAATTTTTCACATAACTTTCACAATCTTATTTAAACGCACATACACACACACAAACACACATTCTTCCTATTAGTTAGGATAGTGATATGTTCATAGGTGCTGTTCAGTAGAGAGAAACTATGTGAATTCTATTTTTAAAATCAAATAAAAATGTAAGTATTATTATAAAAATAACTTCTCCCCCTGGTGGCAAAAAATGAAAGTACATTTTACTGGAGAATCCTAATATAGAGGCACTTAGTATTATTCCTTATCAAGTATTTTCACATATTTTAATGTGAATCCTCTAAACAGCACACAGCATTTGCAAACAATACACTTAGAGATAGTGTCACAGTTCTCCTTAGGTCAGCACTGTTCAGATTCCGTTGAGATCATATTCTCTACATCAAAAAGCAGCAGATTTGATAGAATTTCCACCACAAAATACCAGAGTTCAAAGGAACCAAATTTACCCACAATATAAAAGATTAAAATGATAGACAGGTAAAAAGGGATGGTCTCACTTAAAGGCACCTGCCTGTTTAAGATTACAGGGGTTATCAAGAAGGCTTCCTACCTCTCCAAGTTTAATCTAAAAAAATTTAAAGTCCACCACTGGAGGTTAATTCCTTGGGAGTTGGTTCCATCCAATCTTCAGACTTAGTGTATTAATATGAAGATACTCTGGAAGGGATAAGACATTTTCCTTCATTTAAGATTGCTAATAGTGAAAATAAAAGGAAGTCACTCGTCTGAACTATAAATAAATGAAACTTAACTTACTCATTGCAGATTCCTAGCCCTATTCTTAACCCTCCACACTTCTTCCTATTAAGTCACCAGTCACTGATAATTCTGTTTTACTGACCGTCTCATGATTATAAAGTAATTTAAGTGGTTTTTCAAAGTAAACTTAATTCCAGTTTCAGACTTTTAAATTAAAAGTGGCTCAGTTGGATACTGTTTCTTCAACATAGTAATATAAATATTAGTATCTTGGCTAAAACGCATTATTGACAATTTTAATACATGTTGCACAGTACATATTAATATAGAAAAATACATGTTATCAGCAGCATAATGTTGACCATGTTCTAATCCATTCCACCTGCTCAAATATTAGTGCAAATAATTATATATTTGTAATGCATCACTGCTGTCTAGCACAAATCTATGCCTTTTGAATAAATGACTTTCCTCTGAGGTTATTTGGTGTTTGGAGTATGATGTGATATATTCATATTTAAACTGGCTTTGTATGGTTGAGGCAGACTGCAACCATCTAAAACACTTAGAAAATGAACAAGTATGGTTAATTACTTTTCCCTCCCCGCCAAAGTGATATTTATCACAAGAAATGAAGTTTACTGTTACTACCCAAATACAAGTGTTAAAGTATACAGGGCCAAGTTTAAAAATATTAACCTTGTTAAGCCCAGGGTTATTAGCCTAACTGCTCCGAATCACCAGTTAGAATTCTTACACGGTAATGTGTAAGGTTTCTCTCTCATATACACTTAAGGAGTTGTTTCTCCCCTAAATTTGGATAGAGAAGGACTGATCAGTGGTAAGAATAAAAGAGTTAAGGCAATTTTAAAAAGATTAAGCATGCAATTTTTGATTACATGAAAATACCTACCTATTGCTAATACACTGAGTACGTTTTCCCTGTATTTTCACTCCAGCATTAGTCACTTAAAAACTACGAAACACATTAAATAATTAACAGAATTGGCAAACCTATAACATTAAAGTAGTCTGTTTTTGAAGGCAGCAATATTGATTTCCTCATATTTTCCAAGGTAGAGTTGCCATTTACTCCTATGTTATAAAATATGAAACAAAATATCTGGGCTCTTCCTTCGGTAAAAATTCTTAAGCAGACATAGTACTGTAATTATGTAAAATAATATTAAAAAGAACTTTTTGTTGAAAGATTTCTACTAAATATAAACAATATTAAATTAAAATTTCATGACCACTTATAAAATTTTAAAAACCAAATTTAAAAAGTATGTCACACACTGGGCACATTAAAAAATCCAACAATAAATTAGCTACTGATTCTGTGTACCAACTTCATAGTCTAAACACTACAGCGAACCAAACACTGGATGAGAAGAGGATTAGATTAAGCAAAAATTAATAAGGCTATCAAAACTAAGAGCCTACTTAAATGTTAAACAAGAAGAGTGTACAGAACATAAAGAGTGAGAAAGACTTAGGTTTCAATCTGAGCCTTTTATTAGCTATAGACCTTGAGTAGGTCTACTTAACAATTTTGTGCCTTAGATGTTTCATCTGTCAAATGGTAATAGTACCCAACTCCTAAGGCTGCTTTGCAATCTAATGAGATCATGTATACAAATGGTTGGCATAGTACATGGGACCTGACTAAATAAATGTACCTATCATTATTTTTATTATGCATCAAAATTTAAAAATTGTTATTTTTACTTTAGGCAGAATTATTTACTCTTAACAACATGGACTGGTCTTTTCCTCCAAAGTACATAATGTATTTCAGGTCCAATTTTCTCAAGCAGAGGGAAGTACTACAGGAACTGAATATAGTTAAACTAATTTCACTTGGATAAAAGCATAAAGTACTTTTGATGTTAAATTCTCCAAAAGAAATCATAAGAATTCAGTACACTTCTAGGAAACATCTCACACTACTGAGTCAATGAGTATATGGGTAATACACACCATAATTTTGTATTAAAAATATTAAATTCCCGGAGGTGAGCTTTTTAAGTCAATGACAAATTATGCCCTAAGAGAACCTTGCTTACTCTCATATGTTCAAGCATGCCTTAGCCACTACCTTATAAACATGACAACCTTAAAAGGTTTTGTGGCATTTCAGGAATCAAAATCTCTTTATCCAGATACTAGTAACTATTCACAATCACAGATGAAAAAAAAAGGCATTTTAAGGAAGCAGTAAATTCTCCACTTTGAGTTGGTCTGATAATTCAATTATTTCACTGTAAGCCAGAAGGCTGATATTCAGATAGTGAAATATTTTAAATGAAAGAGGAAAGAAGATCATTTAAATATATCATAGCAGCTCTTATTTAAAAAGGGAAGGTGCTAGGGACTTGCAACCATGGTGATGCTCAAAAAGAGGCTAAATATTTGTCTTGAAATGGTCAGCTATCTAAAGGTCCATCCAAGCATCATTTAATAATTCTTTGTAAGGGCTATTCATCTACTCTGGTTGACTGTCATTTTCAATATCATAACATATACACTAGACTTCTTAAACTTTTGTTCTGTATTTCACTTTCTGTACCATTTTATGCAAACAAAATATACTCAAGTTGAAGAAATATAATTTGCAGTGTTTTGGTGCATATTTGCAACTTCCAAACATTACCCAAATGTTGCCTGTTAGCTCATGTGGAACTGTAGAAAACTCTAAAGATTTTCCTTATTCAATGTTGGCTAAAGTTACTAATACACAAAGTTCTGTTACTGCTACCTAAAATTTTACTGTGTGCACATGAAAAACATCTTACTTATTGATCTTTTCTTTTGAGTCATTAATTGTGCATTTAATTTTATAGTGGCCACAAGTATAAAAAATACTTTAAAAACTGGAATACAAAGAATGCAAGGAATGCATAGGGGTTTATAAAAAAAGCAATTTTTTTTTCTTACAGAAAGATAATCAGTTTAGGTTAAATTTCTAATCTTAGTTATAAGTACTTTTCTGCTAAAAAAAGGAAGTGAGAAGATCTATGCTATAAAAAATAAGGAACATCTTGAAAACTTGAATAGAAATAATTTATAAAATTAAGTACAGATATCCTAAAGATGTAAAAATGGAGTGAAATAAAAAACAACTGCAGGGAATTTGTTTATTAAGCATTAATGTTAACACTTCTAAGTTAAGTATTCACTTACGAGTTTTCTTTGTCACTGCCTTGGTCAATGGACATAATGGAAAATATTGCACAAAACTCAAGCATGGAAATAATAATTAACAAAATATCTAAGCAACATGTATAGGCTTTACATTTAAAAAATTAATCCAAACAAAATAATTTGAAGCACTTCTCTGATTTGGAAGTCTTAAAATGTTTCTCACATGTTTTATTTAAGATTTTTTTTTTTTTTTTTTTTTTTTTTTTTTTTTACAAATTGACACTGTGTACAAAGAGTTCAAATGGCCAGTAAAACTACTGCTTTAAAATTGTTGGCTTTAAGTAACAGAGGTATAATTTGAATTCACATCAGAGCTTTCTAAAATGGCAATAGTACAAGCATATGACTTTCTCTAGTATCCAAAATCTATTCTGGCTTCCCTTGGCTAAGGAATAGAAAACGAGACAGCCTTCTAAAACTGCCACGATTTCCTGAAATGCTTTGATTAAAGTTGGCATACTTTGTTTCTCTTCCTTACCTTGATAACACTGGGCTAAACAGAAAATGAAGACTATTCAGTCAATAGTAATTTAAATAGTGGCTAGTGTTGGACCTGGAAGTTTTGGTAAAATTGATGACCATTCAGAAACACAGTCTTAAAAGAAAAGTAATTTGCAAAAATTAGGCCAAAAATCTTCTCAAAGGGAAAGAAATGCCAAGAATGAGCTGAACATTAAAGTTTATCTGTTCCTAGATGATTATGAAAAACACAAAGGAAGCTGAAACACTACATATAGATAAGAATGAATTCTTACAGAGCAAGTTTATAGAAATTGTAGAGTTGTAGAGTAATAGCCTTTCTAAATTTCCACTTGATGTTTAAAATTTTATAAGTGATTTATTATGTCACCATATTAAGCCAATTCAATTAATTCCAATCAGTAAGAACTGCTTCAGAAATACCTTGAAAAAAATAATGATAGAAACTATAGATTTGAAAAGCAACCAGTTTTTACAAAGCTCATCTCCAGATGTAGAATATATAACGCTATCAATCCCCGATTCTCCTTAAATTAGATTACTTATGTTTAGCCATCCCATCTTATTCCAGTTTAGCATTAAGAAAGAAATCTTAAAGGACTGTACTGTTGCTAAACACTGTCAATATTTCTCATATTCACCATTTAGACTATACCTCATTTTATTTCCCTTATAATATTAAAATAATGAATAAATATGGTCCTTTAGTTAAGGTCCTCCACCTTATCTTAAGTGAAATATAAAATAAGGCAGACTTATTAATTTCCGCTAGCATTTGTTTGTTTATGAAATAAGAAATAGTAAACTTTAAGGTTTTTTTTACCCAGAAAGCAGATGTATCCTGATCCACACCTAATATCTACATAAAACATTTCATCATTTTAGTTTAGTCTATAACATTTTTCTCGGAATATTATTATACCTCAGGAAAAAATCCAATTAACCAACTACAGAAATTATGCTCAATTACTAACCTTTTGAAAGAGGCAAAAGTTCAATAGGAAAACCTAAAATAACTTGTTTAACAATTACCAAGTGCTGAAAAGGTCATTAAAAACTGGTAAATAATAAATGCAGTTTTGTTGTATTTTACCATTAATGCAAAATAGGATGGTGAAACTTCCCAATAGAATATGTTAAAGAATGTCAACTGGAACACTGATAACATCACATTTGTCTTCTGACACCAACATTTTCCAGGATGAAAATAGTGACATGTAGTTTCACAGAATTTGAAACTTAGAATCTGAAATTTGTAAGTTCAAGAACAGAATTAAAACTCAACTTAAGGGGAAAAAACAAAATATGGCCAGTAGTGTCCAAATTTCAAATAAAATCTCATGGGTAAGTATGGCTGCTGTTTCTCCAAACAGTCATTTTTCCATAAAATGTTGGCTGTATCATAAGAAATCTCCTGTGCTTTCTATCAACCAAGGCCTGCTGAAGTACAACACTTTTCCCTTGTATATTCAACCTCAGCTGAAATGTCGAGCAAGGCGGGCAGATCTATAGTCAGCACGAAGTTGCACAAAGGAGTGAAGAATGTTCTTGTCCAGATTAGCAAGTTGTTCTCCTGAGCAGACTTGCTTTAAATTATCTGGGGCAACTACCAGAAGATTGCAAAGTGCATGCAGAGTATCAAAAAGCTGTAATACCAGTGGAATCTGAATTGAAATAAGAGAAGAAAATAATAACATTGACACAAAACAATTTCTAGTTTTATAATTATTTTATAAATTCTCATTTATATACTGTTAAGACTTACTAATGTGGGAGGATTCAATACTAAAAACTGTAAAAACTCCTGAAATTGTTAAAACCTAAATATTTCAGACATTAAATAAACTTGGTATAATCTTTTTGAAAAGATCCATGCCAATTTCCTTCAACAGTTGTCATTTATACTTCTATGGATTAGAATTAGTTACCATTAATTTAGCACTTTTCTTAAATAATTTAAGCCTTAAGGAAAACTGATTTCAGAGAGATGTACATGAAGAAAGAACTTATTTTCCTGATGTGTGATTATATACACAGCATTAGTTATGGAAGTCAACAATGCCATTTGGACTATTGAACTGAAATATGGCCTTGTCTAAAATACAGCACAGAGGAAAAATGTGTTAAGACTGACAATATGATTAGAACATTACTCTTTCAGTTAAGAAATGTTAGATCTGTCTCACTACAATATCAACAAGTTTTAGACTTTTCAGCAGTGATTATAAGTCAGCATGCATTTTTAACGGTCTGACTTATATTCTTGAGCCTATTTACAAGTTTTATATTTGTGAATACATACCTTGAAGTCTTTGGCACACTTCCTATATTCAGCTACATCACAAATTGCTAACATGCCACCCCCACAACTGTACGAATATTGTTGAAGATGCTCATAAATAAGTCGATGAAAACGTACTCCAAGCTCCATCAAAACTGTATCCACATTCTTCCCATCCATGGAATTTTTAATCTTTTCCACTTGCTTTCTTACATAAGCACAGACTTTAACACAGGCCTGTAAAATTTTTTCTACACTTATTACATAGAAATGTGTATCAGCTTAGCTAATGAGAAAATACATACAGTGTCTCATTAATCTCTAAGTTTTATAAAAGAAAAAAACTTAGAGCACAGTAAGATACACCAATGAAAATGTTAATAAAAATATTATGTATAGTAGATATTCTTACTAGTATATTGAATTATTTTACTCACATTAGTATATTGACTCAAAACATTGTTTTCATCCTCTGGCTTAAAATCTGTTTTCTTCTGTTCTGCAGTCAAGATATGCTTCATCTGTCCAATCATACAATTTAATGTCCTAGAGAATTAAGAACACCATATATTTTACCCATTTGTTTTAAATTTCCTTTAAGTTATATTACTTATACTAAATTAAATTATTTAATTTCAGAGCACCATAAAATTATTTACTATCGGCAGAATTTAGATTTTAGGAAAAATAAATTCTAGGTCTTGCTATAAGTGAACTCTTGGTTTTATTAGCTTCCTGCTCTTGCCCAATACTTTATGGTAATCTTAAAGATGTGAGAAACCTGTCACTAATTTACTTCCTTAAAAACCATATATAGAGGGGCACCTGGGTGGCTCAGTTGTTAAGTGTCTGTCTTTGGCTCAGGGCATGATTCCAGGGTTCTGGGATTGAGCCTCACATTGGGCTCCCTGCTCAGCAGGAAGCCTGCTTCTCCCTTTCTCACTCCTGCTTGTGTTCCCTCTCTCGCTGTCTGTCTCTGTCAAAAAAAATAAACAAAACCTTAAAAAAAAGAAAAAAACACATATATAGAGACTAGTTAGGGAGAGGGGAAGATAGAGGATTTAAGACAAACGGCCAATGTTTGGAAGAATTGATGAGAAGAATAGGAGTTTCACAGTCTCAGGATAAGCAGTAAGCTGAACAAATGGTACTAACAATTCAGTGGGGAAATGAGAACATGGGTTTACAACAGCACCGATAACGTTCAAGTTATGTGTTATTCTCCAACAGTGATCAGCCATCCAGTTATGGGAATAAAAGAGACTGCACTGATCCAAAACCTTGGATCTGTGATAAGATAGATAAGGTTAATGGAAACAGATTTTATGGTAATTATAAGGGACTAATTTAAGAGATGGATCAAACAACCTAAGCATAAAAATAAAGAAAAGGATAGTAGATTGGCAAAAGATAAATATATTAAGGGCTAGAGTTCCTGCTGAGGTCAGAAAGCAGGTTATGGAGTTGGAAGAACAGGAGGTTGTGAGCAACGAGTGGGATATTCAAGTTTGAGGTTTTTGTTACCAATGATAATGAGGTCCAGTAGGATATGAGATTAAGTAGCTAAAGTGAAGATGATCAAGAAAATGAATGGGTCACACACATGGAAGTAGAAGTAACCTAAGATTTAAGGTTAAAAGAAAAACTGTGAGCTGGATGCCCGAATCCTCAATAAATGCAGGAGACTAACATAAAAATGACTGAGACACAGCAATAAGAAAAGATGATGTGAGTTTTAAAAGCAAGGGGGTTCTGACCTAACACTTATAGATGGATACTGGTCTGAAAATATCAGAAGGTATCAGATGAATGCTCTGCTCACCTTTTGGCCCCATGGTACATGGGTAAAATATGAGAAGTTCACATTCATGAGACCACTACAGAATACTGTGCCTTCAATTCATCAAGTAGTGCAAAGACTCTGAGATTAAGGCTTATACAGAAAAATATTAAGAAGATACCAAGAAAATACATCTTTCCTATATCTCTGAAATTTTAAAATATCTAACCTTCCCATGTCCCAAATATGATTTTCAGGTATTCTGAGGTAAAGCAAGAAGAAACAAATTAATATTGAGGGATTTAAGTTAGGAAAATACATACTTCTTGAAGTGATGATTATAATGTGTACAATATATCATACACACTGTAATTGTATTAAATGCAGTTCTATGTATGTATAATCTCATATGGTCCTAACTAAAAACAAAAGGGAGAGACCAGTTTTAGGATTATTCTAAGCCTATAATTCAGTAAATTCGTCTCAGTAACTAATTTTGTAACATCCTTATTTTTCCTAGTTTTACTTTTCAATTTAATTTTTCTTTCCTTCATTATCATATACTCAGTGGTAATTCTTGATCTTAATGAGAAGGTAGCTGCAAGTTTGATACTACTGATATAGTAAAAATTATTCCATTTTTTCATAAATTAGAGTGGATTCCAGGTTATCCTTATAACAGCACTGAAACTAACTTGCACCCAAATATGTTTTCCTTCATAGAAGAGAAAGGAACAGAATTACAGTAAGTGAAAAAGATATGCCCAAATCTAGTAGCATGAGCTTTAGAATTTGAGTTCCACCTCTACCACCATTAACTGTGTGATTCTGACCAAATTACTTTATTTCTTTAAGCCTCTATTTCCTCATCTGTAAAACAGTAATTCCTGCCTAATAAATAAAACAATACAGGTAAAGGTCCTCACACTGTGCCTAGCATACACCAAATGCTTGATAAGTGGTAACTATCAACATCATTAATATATGCCCACCACATCATCTCAAGAAAAGAGACCCATTGCTCTACACTATTAATAAGGTGATTAACTACAAAAAAAGTTACAAAAAATGTTTGAATACAGAGTTTGTACTCACTTAATGAAATTTACAGAAAACAAGTATATTTATTTAAAGCATTTCAGATAATAAGCCTGAAAATTCTAAATGAAAATGCAATCCTCTATGTTACATACCATTTTTAAGGAGTTTGGACAGACAGAGGGAAAGAAGAAGAGGAGGAAAAAGTGGTAGACTATAAAAATGGTTTTCAATTGAATCTAGTTTAAAAGCATACCTAAACATATTGAAAAACATTTTCATGTTGCATTTATAATGGTATTTTTACAATTTAAAAAATGTAAGAGAAAAACGGGGCTACTAGCTGGCTCAGTTGGTGGAGCATATGACTCTTGGTCTCAGGGTTGTGAGTTTGAGCCCCACGTTGGGTGTGCACTTTAAAATAGAATCTTTAAAGGAATGCCTGGGTGGCTCAGTGAGTTAAACACCTGACTCTTGATTTCAGTTCAGGTCATGAACTCAGTCATGAGATTGAGCCGTGTGTCTGGCTCTGTGCTGAGCAGGGAGTCTGCTTGTGATTCTCTTTCCCTCTGCCCTTTCCCCCAGAGCTCTCTTTTCTCTAAAATAAATAAATAAATCTTTTTTAAAAATCTTAAAAAAATTAATTAAAAATAAATATAAAAAATATAAGAGAAAAGGTAAAACTAACAACTTGCCTATCAATGCCATTATCCAATTTCATCTCCATTTGTTCAATTATTTCTTTTTTCTTCTGAAGGCATTCAGATAACTTAGGAGAAGAGCTATTGAATGTTTAAAGGAAAAAAAAAATCACATTAGCAGCCTTATAGAAGTTTTTCATATGCACATGTGTATTGTTATAAACATTCATAAATACACATATATTGTTTTAATTTGCTCACAAATCTAAGAAGCACATTAAATAGTAATTACTATGCCCAATTTAATACTAGGAAATTAAGTAGTATTACTATGCCTAACAGTCACACTAGGAAAAATTAACCAGTTATATGAGAAGGAAGAGGAAGATTTAGATTTGTTACTTTCGGGGCACCTGGGTGGCTCAGTGGGTCAAAGCCTCTGCCTTCGGCTCAGGTCATGATCCCAGGGTCCTGGGATCGAGCCCCACATCGGGCTCTCTGCTCAGCAGGGAGCCTGCTTCCTCCTCTCTGCCTCTCTCTGCCTACTTGTGATCTCTGTATGTCAGATTTGTTACTTTCATGTAAGAGAAGATATCCCTTAAGAATATAAATATATGTGATTTTGAAATTTTGGGATTATTTGGTTTCCTTTTTAATTAAATATCTAGATTAACAGTAAAACAAAAATGAACAAACCCCAAAATGATATCCCCAGAGTCTTAAGAATATAATAAATTATACTAATTAAAATTTGGAAACTAATAGCCAATCCAGTTGTATTTAGCTTTCCTGTATTATGAAAACAAATTTGACAATCACATTTGCCTTCTGAATGCCATCTAATTGTCAAAAACCACCTAAACTATTAAGGAATATGCAACCCTAATAGTCATGTGAATTTTGCACTGTAAGGCATTACAGCTCTTAAAATAGTACATTTCCTTTTAAAGTATGATTCAGGGATCACAAGTTATCTTTATCTTTGAGAATGTTTATGAACTAATTTCTTGGGATATCAATGTGTACAATAAAATGTTTAAAATTTTATCTTTTGGGGTACTTGGGTGGCTCAGTTGGTTGGGCTACTGCCTTTGGCTCAGGTCATACTCCTAGAGTCCCAGGATAGAGTCCTGAGTTGGGCTCCCTGCTCAGTGGGGAGTCTGCTTCTCCCTCTCTGACCCTCCCCACTCTTGTACTCTCTCTCTCTCTCTCTCTAATAAATAAACAAATAAAACAAATTTTATCTTTTACATATATTTTTCCTCTTCTTAAAAAATATTTTTCCTCTTTAATAATAGTACACAAATTTTATAAGGCATGTTCATGTGAGTATACTCTACATTATTTAATCCTCACATACTTTAAACTGATAGGAAGATATAAACCAAATCTTATTTAATGCCTTATTAAAATCTGTTCAATTAATCTTATAAAATTTTTGTTGTGTACCTTTATACATATAGCATTATAACTGTCACTGAAATACCAAGAAAAATCAATTTGACTAACCTTATTAGTGGCATAAGGTGATCATTAAACTGCTTGTCAAAAAGATGAAAAATAGTATTGGCCTGTTGCACAACATCCAAAAAATAGAGATTTGCATTCCTAGAATCTGAAGAGGGAATTCCTAAAATTGGAAGGCACGTACGTATTAGAATCATACTTGGAGAAATTCATCTTGGCAACAGAAAAAAAGAACATGGCATAATAAATAAAAGTAACTCTTTTTTTAATACATCAGCAATGATTTTTGTGGATAGAAAAGTAAAATTAAGCTCAATAACTTAAAGTGAATCCAAAATTTTTACATGAAAATTTTCACCATCTACCCAGTCTTCATTATTTGCTGAGATAAACCAAAAGATATATCAATAAATGAATCATCTTGAACTGTATCTTCTCCTTTCCTTCCCCATTCTCATGCCTAGTGGTTTCACATTAGCCATGCATACATTTCCACCACTTTTCTTTTAACAAGGCCTCATTATCTCTGGTAACAGTTAAAATAATTTTTTATTAGTTTCTCGGGTTCGAATCACTCTTTCCTGCTATGTATTGTTGCCAGAATAACATACTTAGACTTACACATTTTACTCATCTTGCTCTCCATTATTTCCTCAAAAATATTAAAGTCTCCTCACTGTCTACAAAATAAATTCTTTATTTTCAGCATGATATTCAGCCGACTCAATATGCTGACTCCAAAAGAAAAGCTGACCTTCCAGGCTTCAGTTTCCTCTTTTTTGTAAAAGAGCAACAGTTAAATTCTAAGGTCCGTTCTAACCTTAGATGTTTATGTTTCTAGCTAAAATTAAAAGCCATAGTGGGTTAGGGAAAATATTCACATATGAGAAAATGAAATTAATAACTACAATTCTTTATAGGATGATGATTTTTTTCAAAGTTTTAAAAATGAAAACAAAGGTGTTTCATTTTCCCATAAAAGTCAAAATCACCAACTGATAAGAAAATTAAAGGCTCCAATATAAACTTACAAGAGAAAAAAATTTTGTGGAAAATCCTTACTATTAAAGAAAGATATTAAAATTAAGGTAGTTATTTAGTATTCAATGTTATGCAGAAGAACTGGTACAACCATATATGCCAACAGCACTGTAAATTAGTATAAAAAAACCCTTTTGGAAAATTCTATATGTATAGAAATTTTTAAAAATTGGTAATACACCTTGTGTTTTTTTTTTTCCTTTTTTAAAAGTAAGCCCTAGCCCCAATATGGGGCTCAAACTCATAACCTAGAGATCAAGAGCTGCATGCTCTACAAAATTGAGCCAGCCACGTGCCTCTAGTAACACACTTTCATCTGCTAACTTCACCTCTGGGATTTCATACAGAGAAAATAACTCAAAATAAGGAAAACACTTTAAGCTCTACAATGTTTACTGCAGCATTATTTATATTACCAAACTGCTGAAAAAAATCCAATATGTCTAGTAATAGGGATAGTTAACTTTATTTAACTTTATAATATATATATACATGACAAAATTTTGAACTATCATTAGAAATAACAACAGTAAGTGCTAATTGAATGGCTATATGGAAGAAAACTTATGAATTATATGAGACATTTCATCCTACCCGTAAATTTTCTAAGCCTTTCCAAATTGTGAATATAGCTACTAAAATGAAGATACTAGATTTCCATATGAGCTAAATAATAAATCCTCATACCATATGGATTCAAATTCTTGTTACTTTTTTCATTATCTTCTTTAATTTTCTTAATATCTTTGAGGTATTATTATCCCAATACAAACTGCCACATTAAGTCATTTGCAAATGGCAAATGTTAAACAATGATGTCAAGAGTCTGCTATAATTGGGGTGCCTGGCTGGCTCGGTTAGAAAAGCATGTGACTCTTGATCTTGGGGGTCATGAGTTTGAGCTGCACACTGGGTATTGAGATTACTTAAGAAAATAAACAAACTTTGGGGCACCTGGGTGGCGCAGTGGGTTAAAGCCTCTGCCTTCAGCTCAGGTCATGATCCCAGGGTCCTGGGATCAAGCCCCGCATCGGGCTCTCTGCTCGGCAGGGCGCCTGCCTCCCCCTCTCTCTGTGCCTGCCTCTCTGCCTACTTGTGATCTCTCTCTCTCTCTCTCTCTCAAATAAATAATTAAATAAATAAAAATTAAAAAAAAAAAGAAAATAAACAAACTTTTAAAAAAAGAGTCCATTGTAATTAAGTTTAAAAAAGAAGCAGGATACAAATGCTTCACAAGTTTACTGAATTATGGGTAATTTTGCTTCAGTGTTAAAAAACTTTTTAAAAGGATGTGATATACAGTCAATAGACATTTTTGAGCATCTACTATGTGGTAAGGACTAGATAATAATGGTGAATAAAACAGATAAGATTCCTAGCCAGAAGAGCATATATGCTGTTCTCTTAAAATACTTTCTCCAAATACTCCATTTAACTCTTTTATTCCATTCAGCTTTCTGGTTCATGCATCTCCTTGGAGAGGCATTATGTAACCCACCTCTCTAAAAAAGTCCTCTGCTCCTGAATTCCTCCTCCCACCTTCCCAACACTTCTCACTATCTTTTACTCAGTTTTATTTTTCTTCATTGCACTTTCTAGTCATTTATCTATCTTATCTAAGAATGAAAGCTCCATGAGTGCAGGAGTAGGCACTTCAAAGGTATGTGTTAATGAATGAATTCTGGTAAGTGGAGGCAGACATCAACAGATGAAAATTTCATTGTGATAAGTGTTATGAAAAACACTAATTGAGTGATGAAATAATGAGTAACTAGGCTGAGACTAGAGGGCTATCTTAGCTAGGGTAATCCACAAAACCCTCTTTAAGAAGATGATATCTCAGTTGAGATTAGAGGTTGAAAAGTCAGGCATGAGAAGAGCTAAAGGAAAAGGAATTGGGAAATAGGGGGAAAGCCTGAGTCAGGAAAAAAAAGAATGAGGACCAGAGGGGCTGATGGCTAAGGTAGTGAGAAGAAGTACAATATGAGAAGTGGATGAACACATAAGAGGACGACAGATCAAAAGCCGTGTTTTCGTGAAGTTTGTTATTGTTTTCCCCCTAAAAGTATCAGGAAGTTCCTAAAGGGTCTTAAACAAGGAAATGATAATCAAACTGACTGTTAATGTGGAGTCAGTCATGTGGAGAATGAGAAGACACAGAAAGACCAGTTAGAAGTAGATAAAGATGATGGTATTTAAATTAGGGTGGCATCAGTAGAACTTGAGAAAAGTAGATGAATTCAAGTTATGTCTGAAGTATACTGATAGAATGGCTATCAGGTTTGATGAAAAGGAAGAATTAAGGCAACTCCAATGTTTGAGGCCTGTGCAACTAATAAATAGTAATGCTTTCTAAGGACATGGGGAAGAATGAGAGTGGACCAGGTTTAAATGGAAGATAAAAGAGTTTCAGTAGGGATATGTTAAATTTGAGATGCACACTGGACAGGTGGAAAGTTCAAGGAGGAAACTGCACTAATGTGGCTGGAATTTAGGAAAGAAATCATATATTATCCTATTAATACCAGTAAACCAAAAAGACAAAAAGCAAAAGAAAAATTTTAACATGAATCTATTACTTTCCAGGCTTATTTTGGAATAGTTTCCTTTCTAAACTTCACATTACTCAATTGCTTCAACCAGAACTGTTTTCACCCTCAGTTCTGCTTCTCTGATATTTTATAACTTAAGCATTGTACCTCATTCTGCCATACACTGTAGTGACTTATGTAGTTTACCCTGTCCTGCTTGATGTAAGCAATGTGAGAGAACTGGGTCTTTGTGTAACTTTCTGCACCTGACAAGTTCTTGCATTACAGATGTTCAAAAAGCATTATTCATTGATTGAACTGAATCTGACATATATATAGCATAGAATATATACAACACATTATGCATATAGTTAAGCATGATCAAAGGATTTAACACAAAGTATAATACAAATAAATATACTTACCAGCAAGTCCTGTTTCCAAAGCATAATCAATATGTTCAATACATAAAAATTCCACAAGAATGGTAAAAATTCTAAAGGCATTCCTTGGTAAATCAGAAGGATCAGAGAGCTTTAAAAACAAAAACCAAATACATCACTCCTCCATCTTTTTAAAAAGTGCTTTTTTTTTTTTTAAAGCAATCAACTTTGTATAAGATGTAGCCAGTATTCAGGTATCAAAACAATTACTTATGCCTCTTCCTTTCCACTCCCAATGCCTCGCTCACATACACTGACACATAGTTACAATGCTCCATATTTACGTACAATTCTCCTGGCTTCGATCAATGTTTTTCTCACCTGGGTTGCAATCCATTAGTGGATTGTGACAACAAAGAAAGAGGGAAGCAATGAGATAATCAACAGGAAATAAAGTATAATGTACATATTAAAGCCAATATAGTTTTATAAAATAAATACACACAAAAACACCATATACATACACATACATATAACAAATATCCACTGGACTGCTATGTAAAATCCATTTCTTGTAGGTTGTGGTCAAAGAAGTTTCACCAACTTTAACAAAAGCTATTCTAGCAAAACTCAGAATAAAAAGGATACTTTATTCTATTGAGGGGTAGGAATAGGGAAATCGGTAACAAATGCACTATAAAATATGACAGGCTCAAAGCCCACCTTCATGATCCCTAAGATATTACTTAACCCTAACAGGCCTTAATTTCTTCATCTGTAAGGTGGGAATAATGTTAACATTACTTACATCCTAGTCCTGAGGTGAGAATAAAAATATAAAAATCCACGTAAGTATTTTAAGCACAAATGGTACACAGTAAACTTAGCAATAATAAGTGTTCATTTTTCTGTTATATTGCTGATTATTAACTGCTCAGAATAATTATCAGTAATTATAGTGAGAAAACTATCTCTCTCTTTTAAAAAGTTAGAAAACTACCTCTCAAAATCTTATTACTGCTTCCTATATTATTTATCAACTGATTGTTGCCTCTGTAGTCTCTATTCATTTACCTTTCTCTGATATAAAGAGCAGGGAGCTGAAGCACATAACCCCCTTTTAAGACCCAATTTGGTATTACTCAATTCCCTTCCTGATCTTAATACCACCTCAAAGTTTACTCTTCACTAGTCACTCTAAGACTATCTTCCCCTCCCTTTTTTTTGCTCAGTGATGCTCAACAGATGCTCTTAACAAGCAGTAATAAATTTTCCACCTGCCTGTATGCATTCATATATCCATGCATAATCGATAGAAGAGGTAGACAGAAAATTGATAAGCAAATAGAAGATGTAAACTACCCTGTCAATCAACTGGACCTGAGATTTATAGAATACTCCCTCTAACAACATCAGGATATACATTTACAAAGTTGGATCATATCCTGGTTTAGAAAACAAGTCTCAACAAATTTAAAATGGATTCACATTATCAAAGTATGTCCTCTAACCACAACAGGATCAAATTTGAACAAATAACAGAAAAAACTAAAAAATACCCCAATAGCTGACAACTAAAACACTTCTAAATCACTCATGGGAGTATTTTGAACTAAATGAAAATAAACACAACATATCAAAATTTGTGGTATGCAGCTAAAGCTTACCTTAGAGGGAAATTTATAAGGCTAAATGTTTATATTGGAGAGGAAAAACTGTCTCAAATCAATAACCTCAATTTCTACCTTACAAAACTAAACAAAGAAGGGCAAATGAAATCCAAGTAAGCAGCAGAAAAGTAACAGAGTGGAAATTGTTGAAACACAAAACGAATAATCAGTGACACCAAAAACTGATTCACCAGACTGATCAGGAAAAAAGATGCAAATTGCTGATATCAAGAATGAAGAGGTGACATCACTATAGATTTTTCTGATATTAAAAGGATAATAAGAAAATATCATGAACAACTTAATCCCAACACATTCAAACATTTATGTGAAATATACAAATCCTTAAAGACAAACTACCAAAGCTCAGTTAAAAAGAAATAGGTAATAGTTCTAAATCTATTTTAAAAGTTGGATTTGTAGTTAAAAACTCTCACAAAGAAAACTGCAGGCTCAAATGACTTCACTGATAAATTCTACCAAACATTTAAGGAATAAATAATACCAATTTTATACAAACTCTTCCAGAAAATTGAAGAGGAATAACTCTCTTCCAACTCATTCTACAAGGCCAACATTGCCCTGACAACCAAAACTAGACAAAGACATAGTGTGAAAAAATATATGTGTAAGTCATGAACACAAACACAAAAATTATTTTTTTTTAAGATTTTATTTATTTATTTGACAGAGAGATCACAAGTAGGCAGAGAGGCAGGCAGAGAGAGAGGAGGAAGCAGGCTGCTGAGCAGAGAGCCCGATGTGGGGCTCGATCCCAGGACCCTGGGATCATGACCCAAGCTGAAGGCAGAGGCTTTAACCCACTGAGCCACCCAGGCGCCCCCAAACACAAAAATTCTAAACAAAAATTCAGCAAACCTAATCCAACAAAATATACATAGGATAATACATGATGACCAAGAGGGTTTATCAAAGGAATGAAAGGTTACCATTTGGAAATCAATGTGACTCAGCACATTAACAGAATAAAAAGAAAGCATTTGACAAAATCCAATAACTAATCTTATAAAAACTCAGAAAACTAAAAATAAAACAATTCCCTCAATCTGATAAAGAGCATCTGTGGAAAAACCTACGATTAATGTCATACTTAATGGTGAAAGACTCAATACTTTATTCTTAAGATCAAGAATAATATAAGGTATTTGCTCTCATCACTTCCACTCATCATTGTATTGGAGGTTCTGAGCAATGCAGTAATGCAAAAGAACAAAATAACAGGTTTCTATACCAGAAAGGAACAAGTAAAACTGGCTTATTGGCAGAAAACATGATAGCCTATTTAGTAAATCCTGTGCAATCCACACACACACATAAACACACACACACACACGCTATTAGAACTAATATGTAAGTTTGGTTAGGTGTAAAGTCAACATACAAAAATCAACTGTTTTTCTCTATACTAACAATAGAGTATCCAAAATATAAATTTTAAAAATACCATTCAGATTAAAATAGCACTAAAAATTACAAAACTCTGGTAAGAAAAATTAAAGAAAACTTAAATAAATGAACAGATATACTTTATTCATAGTGTATCTGAAAACTCAGTATTACTAAGATGTCACTTCTCCACAAACCCCACTATAGATTCAACGCAATCAAAATCCCAAACCTTTTTCCCCCAGAGACTGAAAAACTGATTATAAGACCAATGAGAATGCAAAATAATTTATAAGAAAATATTAGAGGATGGATACTACCTGATTCAAGACTTAATAGTTACAATGATCAAGACAGTGTTATACTGGCACAAAGACAAATAGGTCAATGGAATGGAATAGAGTCCAGAAACAGATACACATATAAACTGTCAAGCAGTTTTCAACAAAGGTTCCAATGTAATTTAGTGGAAAAAGGACAGTCTTTCCAATAAATAACACTTAAACAACTGGATACCTAAATGCAAGAAGAATTGAACTTTGATCCATATATCATGGGACATGTATAAGTTAACTCAAAACTAATTACAGAACTAAATGTAAAACCTTAAACTGTGAAACTACTAGAAGAAAACATAATAGGAAATCTTTGTGACCATGGTTTAGGCAAAGATTTCTTACATACAAAATATCATCCATAACAGAAAAGTGTAAAATTGGATTTCACTAAAATTAAGAACTTTTAGTCTTTGGATGCAAGGGTGATTCAACATTCACAAATCAATCAATGTGATAGAATAAATCAATAAGAGAAGAGAGAAGAACCACATGGTCCTCTCAACTGATGCAGAAAAAGCATTTGACAAAGCACAGCATCTGTTCCTGATTAAAACTCTTCAAAGTACAGGGATAGAGAGAACATTCCTAAACTTCATAAAATCTACCTATGAAAAACCCACAGTGAATATCATTCTCAATGGGGAAAAGCTGACAGCCTTTCCTTTGAGATCAAGAACACAACAAGGATGCCCACTCTCGCCACTGTAGTTCAACATAGTACTAGAAGTCCTAGGCACAGCAATCAGGCAACAAAAAGAAATAAAAGGTATTTATATTGGCAAAGAAGAAGTCAGACTCTCTCTCTTTGCAGATGACATGATACTTTTTTTTTTTGAAGATCTTATTTATTTATTTGAGAAAGAGCACAAGAGAGCAGAAGGTCAGAGGGAGAAGCAGACTCCCCGCAGAGCTGGGAGCCCGATGTGGGACTTGATCCTGGTACTCCAGGATCATGACCTGAGCCAAAGGCAGTCGCCCACCCAACTGAGCCACCCAGGCAGCCTGACATGATACTTTATATGGAAAACCCAAAAGACTCTACCCCCAAACTACTAGAACTCATATAGCAATTCAATAATGTGGCTGGATACAAAATCAATGTACAGAAATCAGCTGCTTTCTTATACACTAACAATAAAAATATAGAAAGGGAAATTAGAGAATTGATTCCATTGACTATAGCACCAAGAACCATAAGATACCTGGGAATAAACCTAACCAAAGAGGTAAAGGATTTGTAATTGAGGAACTACAGAACATTCATGGAAGAAATTGAAGAAGACACAAAAAGATGGAAAAGCATTCCACGCTCATGGATCAGAAGAGTAAACACTATTAAAATGTCTATACTGCCCAGAGCAATCTATACTTTCAATGCCATCCGGATCAAAATTCCACCAGCATTTTTCAAAGTATTGGAACAAGCAATCCTAAAATTTGTATGGAACCAAAAAAGACCCTGAATCACTAAGGAAATGCTGAAAAAGAAAAACAAAACTTGGGGCATCACGTTGCCTGATTTCAAGCTTTACTACAAAGCTGTGATCACCAAGAGAGCATGGTACTGGCATAAAAACAGACACATACACCAGTGGAACAAAGCAGAGAGCCCAGATATGGACCTGCAACTCTATGGTCAAATAATCTTCAACAAAGCAGGAAAAAATATACAGTGTAAAAAAGACAGTGTCTTCAATAAATGGTGCTGGAGAGCTACGTATAGAAGAATGAAACTCGACTATTCTCTTACTCCATATACAAAGATAAACTCAAAATGGATAAAAGACCTCAATGTGAGGCAGGAATCTATCAAAATCCTAGAGGAGAACATAGGCAGTAACCTCTTTGACATCGGCCACAGCAACTTCTTTCAAGACATGTCCAAAGGCAAAGGAAACAAAAGTGAAAATGAACTTTGGGGACTTCAGCAAGATCAAAAGCTTCTGCACAAAGGAAATAGTCAACAAAACAAAGAGGCAACCCATGGAATGGGAGACAATATTCACAAATGACACTACAGACAGAGGGCTGATATCCAAGATCTATAAAGAACTCAAACTCAACACTCAAAAAACAGATAATCATGTCAAAAAATGGGCAGATGACATGAACAGACACTTCTCCAAAGAAGACATACAAATAGCTAACAGACACATGAAAAAATGTTCATCATCATTAGCCATCAGGGAGATTCAAATCAAAACCACACTGAGATACCACCTTACACCAGTTAGAATGGCCAAAATTAACAAGACAGTAAACAAGTGCTGGAGAGGATGTGGAGAGGGATACCCTCTTACACTGTTGGTGGGAATGCAAGCTGGTGCAGCCACTTTGGAAAACAGTGTGGAGATTCCTTAAGAAATTAAAAATAGGGGTGCCTGGGTGGCTCAGTGGGTTAAGCCTCTGCCTTTGGCTCAGGTCATGACCTCAGGGTCCTGGGACAGAGCTCCACATTGGGCTCTCTGCTCTGCAGGGAGCCTGCTACACCCCCCCCTCCTCTGCCTGCCTCTCTGCCTACTTGTGATCTTTCTCTCTGTCAAATAAATAAATAAAATCTTAAAAAAAAAAAAAAGAAATGAAAAATAGAGGTAACCTATGACCCAGCAATTGCACTACTGGGTATTTAACCCAAAGATACAGATGTGAAAAGAAGGGCCATATGTATCCCAATGTTCATAGCAGCAATGGTCATAATTGCTAAACTCTGGAAAGAGCCAAGACGCCCTTTAATAGACGAATGGATAAAGAAGATATGGTCCATATATACAATGGAGTATTATGCCTCTATCAGAAATGATGAATACCCAACTTTTCTATCAACATGGACGGGACTGAAAGACATTATGCTGAGTGAAATAAGTCAAGCAGAGAAAGTCAATTATCATATGGTTTCACTTACCTGTGGAGCATAAGGAATAACATGGAGGATATTAGGAGAAGGAAAGGAAAAGTGAATTGGGGGAAATCAGAGTGGGAGATGAATCATGAGACACTGTGGATTCTGAGAAACAAACAGGGTTTTGTTTGTGGGGAGGGGAGAAGGGTAGGGGATTAGGTGAGTCTGATGGTGGGTATTATGGAGAGCACGTATTGCATGGAACACTGGGTGTGTGGTGCATAAACAACGAATCATGGAACACTGAAAAAATAAAATAAAATAGAACGTCTAGTCTTTGAAAACACTGTTAAAAGATTAAAAAGACAAGTCACAGACAGAAAGAAAACATTTGCATATCATCCATCTGATAAATGAATATATCATTTATTATCTATGAATATATCATTTATTATATCTATGCATATAGAACTCTCAAAGGATAACAAGAAAATAACTTAATTTTTTAAATGCACAAAATACACCAAAGATATATACAAATAGCAAATAAACACATGAAAAAATACTCAATTAGTCATTAGGAAAATGCAAACTAAAACCATAATAAGATACAGCCACACACCATTAGGTTATCTAAAATTAAAAAGACTGATAAAAAAATAAATAAAAATAAAAAGACTGATCATACCCAATGTTGGAGATCATGGGGAGCAAATGAAACTTTCACACATTGCTGGTGGGAATATCAAAAGAAACAACAACCTTGGAAAACAGTTTGGGAGTTCCTTTAAAAGAAATACCATATGACTCAGCAATATTGCTACTAAGTATATACCCAAGGGAAATGAAAGCATATGTCTGCATAAAGACATATCCGTGAATGTTCACTGCAACTTCATTCATAATAGTCAAACACTGAAATCAATCTAAATGTCTGTCATTAAGTAAGTAGATATACTGCAGTATATTCATGAAAGGAAATACGACTCAGCAACAGAAAGGAGCATACTAAGTAACATATACAACACAGATGAATTTCTAAAAAATCATGCTGAGGGAAAGAAACCAGAAACACATGTACATATTATAACATAGTATATACCATTTACAAAAAATTCTAGAAAATTAATGAACCTCTTATTAAGACTTATCAAGACTCAGTCCTCAAATGTCACCCTCCTTTTGAAAACAAATCTAGAGTGATATAAAGCTGATCAGTGGTTCTCTAAGGAGAGAAGTGAAGAGAGAGAAAAGGGGGATTATAAAAGGACAAAAGGAAACTTTTTGGGGTGATGGATCTGCTCATTATCTTGACTGAAATTAAAGCTTCAGAAATGTAGACGTAACTTATCAAAGTTATCAAATTGTGCAGTTTAAATATATGCAGTTTACTAAATGTCAAAGGTATCTCAAAGTTATTTTTTTAAAAAGAAAAAAAAAAAGCACCAATCTGTTCATTACACTTCCTTTTTTAAATAATCCTTTAAAACTTGCATCATTATCACCTACAAGGTCAGGTCTAAATTTCCAAGCATGGTATGCAAAAAGTTTGTCTTTTCAACTTCCTTTCTCATTATTCTCCCACATATACTTTTATTTCAAGCCTTTTATACTGCACAGCTGATCTTTGTATGCTACTTTTTACATGAACTATTCTCTCCAAGAATCACCTTGAAGATAACCTATGTAGCTTTAAGACTCAGGCCTAAAATGTCGTGTTCTTTTTGAAACCTTTTCAAATAAATACTCTTCCTCAATTCTTTAACCAGGCAGAGCTGGTTGCATTGTCTTTGGTTCCAGCAGGGTGTACCTATTTTGCACTGATTATTTATATGTCTCCCTCCTTTCTTCACAGTATGCAAAAGTAATATATATGTCTTATTTTTACATCCTCAATGTCTAACATAGCAGCTGCTACAAAGTAAACACATGTTTCTTGGATCAGATTGCACTGAACTTCAACTGAATTTCCATCTTTTAATTTCCAGACAAAAGGTCATGATACAGAGCTAGTTACTATGATTCAAACAATATAATGTTGACAGCTTCAGGTTCAACGATCTGTAGAAATATTTTAGCATTATTTCCCTCATTCAGAAAACTAGAGACAATAATTTACCAAATATACCCATCACCCACCTAGATGTGTCGTATATTAACATTTTTCCAAATGTACTTCAGATTTTTTTTCTTTTTGGGGGGGGAGGAAGGAAGGGAAGTCCTATATATGAATAAAGTCCCTTAGGTACTCCTCCCTCATGGCAAACACTACCCTGAATCTATCATGCTTATGCTTGTCCACATCCCCAAACAATATGAGGTATTCTACTTTTTAAAAACTTTATATAGTGGTAGTGTACTGAATATATCTTTCCCCCAACTTGTTCTTTTCTCTCAACACTGTATTTTTGAGATATATGATACATATAACTCTAGTTTAGTCATTTAAATTGTTGTACAGCTTTCTAGTGTATGAACAATGTCAAGTTATCAATTCTCTTTTCGAGGCACACTTAATTTGCTTCTGATTTTTCACCATGATAAACAATGCTGCTATGATGTCAGACATGGTATATAGACCTACGAGTTTCTCTAAGGAATTCTCAAGTTACTATCCAAACTAACTATACCAATTTTTACTTCCATTGGTAGCATAAGAAAATTTCTATTGCTCCACATCCTTACCAACACTTAGTATCATCAGACTTAATTTCTGAAGACTGAATGAGAACGAGATAGTATTTTCCCATTTTAAGTTTCATTTTCCTATTAGTGAGATTGAGTATCTTATTGGTAATTTATATTTTCTATGTTTACATATGTTTATCAAAACTTCTTTCAAAATAACTTGCATATATTATCTCCTCTTTGTAGGTAAGGAATCTGAGCTTTAGAGATGTTAGGTAACTGGCTGCAGGAAGTGGTCGAGCCAGGTTTTGAGTTCTCTGGCTGATTCCAGAGACCTCACTCTTGGCTACCACATATAATGGAGTCAGATGATAGTTACTTTATGTACTGAGAACCCACACGGACATTTATTAGTCTTTGTTTTCTATTGATTTATATTTATATGTGTAATATATACTGATTTACTGTCCATCAATATAAAATATAGACCATATATATCAATACAAATAAAAAAATTAAGACTACCTTAACTTTCCATTCTATTGCTTAAGAAGTATGTATCTCAGTTTCTTCATCTGTAAAATGGAATAAAAACCTCACAAGGTTGTTACAATGATTAAATGAGTTGGTGTATATCTAAAGAGCATTGGGATATAGCATATGCTATACAATTATTTGCCACTATTTGTTTTACATAATCTTCTGCTAGTAATATTGGTTACAAATACCTTCTCACAGGCTGTGACTTATCTGTTTCCTCTGTTAAAGTGTGTTTGTCGGACAGAAATTCTAAATTTTAATAGAGTCAACTTTTCCTTTGATATCTGGGTTCTTAAAATACCCTTCTTTCCCTAATGCTCTCTTTCTTTATGAGATGGCTCTAAACCTCCCTTTCATATCTTGATTTAATATCACTTACAGAAGAAAAATTTGTATATTCAACTTTAAAGTTATATTAAAATATGCTTCTAAATAATTTTAAAATAATTCAGTTCTCCAAAACAAACCCTCTATCACTTTTTATTACAAAAAATAGTTATTTTAACCAGAGAGCACATTTATATATTATAAACAAGGCAAAGATTAAAAAACACAACCATATAAATAAAATAAATTTATAACTACTCTTACCCTATGACATCTTTCAAAGGCTTGTTTGGTTTCTTGTAAAAGATTAACCACCACTTCTTGAGATAGGAAAGTTTCCCCATGAGTATCGATACTTGGCCCCAGTGGTAAGTTGGTACGTTGTCTAATTCTCTCTTTCAAATCCTGAATACTAATGCATCATAACAACAAATGAAAAGAGAACACTTTACACAGATTTCAAGTACTCTTCAACTTAGTATACATCACCAGAAAAAAATGGACTAATTGCCAGACCTAAAGGTTCTAATTCCAATAATTAGTTCCACAAAGTGAAGTAAGCCTTTATCTCTTAATCTTTTTTTAAAAAAATATTTTATTTATTTATTTGACAGAGAGAGACACAGTGAGAAAAGGAACACAGCAGAGGGAGTTGGAAAGGGAGAAGCAGGCTTCCCCCCAACCAGGGAGCCCGATGCGGGGCTCAATCCCAGGATCCTGGGATCATGACCTAAGCCGAAGGCAGCTGCTTAACGACTGAGCCACCCAGGCGTCCCAAGCCTTAATCTCTAAACAGAAAATTATCTTCTGAAAAATGAGTATATTTGGAGTTATGACCCTTAAAGTCTCTTTCCACTCTGTAATTCTGACTCAATAGCCAAAAGTTTCTTGTTTGGTTTCCTTACAAAGTCGACTATTCCAAATAAGTTAATATAACTAATGGTCCTACTTAAAATAAACTTTAAAATTTCGTGTTTTTTAAATACTTTTAAGCATTTGAGCATATTGCACATTTCTTTATCATTATTAAACAAGAAATATTAAACATAATTTAGCTTTTCTTAATGACTGAGGGTTACTTTGAACATTTACTATATGGTGGTATCTTTAGAAGGTTGGATTTCTTTTGCTCCCAGAATACCTAGCACTAGACCACTATGAATTTTTTTTTTTTTTTT
>ML102612.1:152249-167109 GCA_003697995.1 Taxidea taxus jeffersonii
TTTTTTTTTTTTTTTTAAGATTTTATTTTTTGGAAGCCTGGGTGTCTCAGTTAAGCATCTGCCTTCAGCTCAGGTCATGATCCCAGGGTCCCCCGAATGAGCCCCACATCAGGCTCCCTGCTCAGTGGAGAGCCTGCTTCTCTTTACCTCTGATCCTTTCCCTGCTTATGCTCTCTTTCTCTCGCTCTCAAACAAATAAAATCTTTTAAAAATAAATAAATAAAGATTTTATTTTCTTTTTTAAGTAATCTCTACACCCAACATGGGGCTTAAACTTAGAATCCTGAGGTCAAGAGATGCATGCTCCACTGACTGAGCCAGCCAGGCACCCCAAACTATTACTTTTTTTTTTTAATTCCCATGATTGTTCTTTAGTTTTTCTCTTCCCTTACTTGCTGCTGCCTTTCAGATGTCACTTCTTATTCCTAATTATAACCACTCCCTGATCATTATTTAGTATATGACCAACTGGGAAATAAGAAACTGATCTGAGTGTACTCTATATTCTAATTATATGGGTCTGCTCAAGTCATTCTGCTTCATTCTAGAATCAAATGGGTTGAGATCTGGATAACAGGTACCACTAATCCTATAGCAAATCTTTTTTTTGTAGTATGTGAATAATTATAGGTTTCAAGATATTAATTAATTTTATCCCCAGGTCATTAAAAAGTTCAAGGTATCTAAACTGTAAACTGTTTGCTGTTTTTTCCCCCACACGTGCAACAACAGAAATAATGTGTTTCCTAGTTAATAACCATTCACTCAGTCTGGGGGGTGGAAAAAGGAGACTATAGAACTCTTTATAGTGCTGGTATTCTGCTTTACATTTTAATTACATTATGTTGCATTTCAACACGTGGTTCAAGAGACAGGATTTGATCAATGGTGTAAATGAGCTGGGTTAAAGAAGTTCTTCACAGAAAATTCACTGACTGTCAATATTTGACAACTCTGTCCAAATATAATAAAGTTCTTAAAATCTTTAGCTTTAACTGCAACACTTGACAAAAACACTCACCCTCCTGTGCCAATGGATCTCTTCTGATGGTTTTTTGAGTCATAATAGCGCTGTAGGATCATAGCACTTCTGCTTTTCAAATATCCAGTCTCCACCTCAATATAGTTCTCCAAATAGGAAATGAAAATGGATTTGATAAGCTTAGACAAGAAAGTCTGTTTATCAGTACCTAAGTTAAACTCCATCAACTTGCTGGAAAGATTTGTGGTTCTTTTCATGGAAAAGGGGGAAAAAAAGATTAATGTATATTTTAGGTTCAGTGACAATACTAAGGAATATATATTTTTACAATGTGATTTTAGTAACATGTTAAACCACCATTTCTTAAACCTTGGAAGGCACTTAGGATACAGAGAGCAGCTGCACAGGACTATATGTAATGCAGAATGGGTATTACAAACAACACTGCGGTTTAGAAAACTGACTATAGATAATTTTGCTTCTAGGAGAGGAAACTGAGGCAACCGACCAGTCTAGAAAGGGCAACAGTGGCAGAATGACTTCAATATGTTCTAATGCCATTCCTGATATGGTATCCACATCAGAATACTGAGAGATCTACTTTCTGTTCATTCTCTTTTTTCTTTGTCCATGTAGACTTTCCTCTAATTTTCTGTTTCACATTATTAAAGATAGGCTCACGATAAAAGTTGTTGGGATGGACTTCCTGACTATGGTTACTTTTGAAAACCCTACTCTCAAAATGATGACACTGATGAACAGCAACAGACTGGGGAAAAAACTCCACAAGAAGCTTCTGATACAATGTTTCCAAATATTACACTTTCATTTACAAAGCCCAAGGTAAATTTTCACATTACACTTATGACTGAAACTGTCATTTGCTAAGAATTTGTGACTTTCTCAATTTCTAAAGTTTTAAATACCAGATAAATGTAACTATACGTCTTAGAGAAAAAAAATGAAAGAACAGTGAACTAGCTTACATTAAAACCAGAAACAAAATTCTTGAGTCCTAACGTAAAAAAGTTACATTAAAGTACATGACTATACAGCATAATATCCAATTCCTTAAGTTAACAAGCTAAAAATACTGCTCTTTGTACAATAGTAGTCTATCTAACCAAGATTTAATGCTAAGAGGTATACTGCTATCTGACAAACTATTACTCAAAAATACCTGAATACTTCATTTTCTATTAAAAAAAAAGGAAAGAAAATCTGAGATGCTACTATTTTCCTATGTTCTAGTAATTAAAAGTATACCTTGTATATAAATCATAAAGATTTTTGAGATACTGTTCTGCATCAGACTTCCTGCATTCTTCTAACTGGTCTTTCACAAAACTCTGAAAAAAAAAGTCAACATTTTGTCAGGTAAATAAATATATTTTTCTCTAAAATTATTCCACATTTTTTAATTGTTCTGATTAAAATACAATGGCAAGGCAATGCATGGAAAATATACCAATATAAAAAAAATAAGGTTTTTAATTTTTAATGCTTCTCATATTTACATGTTCATCTATAGCCCTCTAGGGAATAAGTTTAAAGAATTTCAAAATATCTTTTCTTTTGAAACTGGCCCATCTTGCCTCTTAAAGTACATTTAAAAAACAAAACCTGAGGCTATGTTGATATAGTCAATTCCTTAAAAACAGCATTTCCCAAACTGTGGCCTGGGTATAACCCTAGTGTTCCTTGAGACATTAACAGATACTACTCTAAAACTGGGAAATGCTATACTTTACACTCCTGTTTCCAGAGAATCACAATATACATTAGTACTTTCAAAGCATATTAAAAGTCCTGAATTATGTTTTAAAAACAAACACCTTAATGTTGCTTAATCCAGTAGTAAACATAGTTTGGGAAATGTTGCTTTAATGTATAATGCTATGGGAGTCAAGTTTGTAAATTAAATTATTATGTTTTTTCTTTTAATGTTAGTACATATTATTAAAAAATTCTACAGATTGCACTTGCAATTTTTACTCAATTTCACATATGCCATCTATTGGTCAAAGTGAGCACCCAATAAAAATTAAAATCTGAGGCTACCCCTCTATAACCTGTTACAACTACTATTGCTACTGGAATAAATTTCAAACGTGCTCTGATGATGCTTAGTGATTATGATTAGTACCTTTTTTCTTGATGAACAATATTTTTTTAAAAAAGCATGATACTGTAATTTCCCCTTCACTGAATAAATAGATTATTATCCCAAAGGCATTATATGAATGAACTAAATTTTTAAAAAACTTTAAAAACAGAGAGAAAAAAATCACATATTGCTTTAAGAACCATTTAGTTGTTTTAAATTACCTGCAGTTTGATTTCAAATACATTTTGAATAAGTTTAGCCAGTACTGTTTCTGGATTACTAAAGATATCTCCAACTTGTTTGTTCACCCGTTGACAGAGTATTGCTGCATCTTCAAATATATCATTTCTCAAGTAAGCACCCTAAATAGAGCCATTTTACATAGTGAATATATAGTTTTTAAATGGCTTTAAAAATACAGATTAGCATAAAATAAAATAAAATCCAATAAAGTGTACTATTATGTTACCTCCTGGCACTGCTTTATATAAACATCAACACAATGGGAATAACCCTATGAAGAAGAAAGAAATACATTATCACAGTTCTGGTTTAAATACAATAATAATAGTAATAATCTAAATAAAAGAATTATTATATGTAATAAAGCTATGTCTATGTCCTAATCAATCACCAATAGTAATAGTTATTGGACTTAAATAAAATTAACTGTAGAAAACTAATAACATAGTATCTTCTCTCAGTTGCTTTCTTTGAAATTGATCATGTGGTTCATATCCTTGCAGCACTTTAGAATGAAAGAACACTGAGGTATGATTTCTGTATAGTCTTTTGCCCTATGATCACCTAGCCATCTCCTTCAACTCTAAAACATGTTGTGTGCATGCACTCACACACAGATTCACAATCTTGAAAAAAGGTTTATATACGTACATACATATACCTATGTATGCATGTACATGTATACCTATGTATGTATTTCCTTCGTTACTCTCTTGGGTTCAAAGCATTTGTGTTCCCCTACAAGAATTTGAACAGAGGTGTACTCAACTGGCCTCTGGAAATTTACTTTTAAAACTGAATCTATTTTAGCAGAACATATTTAAACAAATAATTTGTCATATTAAGCTCTCTATAATGATTTTTACTCATTAACAAATCATATATAAAAACAAGTAAGCAATGCAAAGTATACTATTGTCTAAAGAGTCATTCTCAATACTCATGCAGGTATTTTGCTTAAATGAAAAGTCTAAAAAAATTACTTCTATTTCCCTACTCAGATACAAATATAAAGTTTTTTATATATATTTTTGTATGTATTTATTCTTTTTTTCTTTTAGGTTTTACTTAAAGTTAGTTAACATATGTCATATTATTAGTTTCAGTGGTAGAATTTAGTGATTCATCACTTATATATAACACCCAGTGCTCATTACAAGTGCCCTCCTTAATGCCTGTCACCCATTTACCACATCCTTCTCCACCTCCCCTACAGCAACCCTGTTTGATCCTTATAGTCATGAGTTTCTTGGGGTGCCTGGGTGGCTCAGTCCGTTAAACGTCTGCCTTCAGCTCAGGTCATAATCCCAGGGTCCTGGGATCAAGCCTGATGTTGGGCTCCCTGCTGAGCAGCAAGCCTGCTTCTCCCTCTTCCCCTGCTTGTGCATTCTCTCTTTGTCAAATAAATAAAATCTTAAAAAAAAAAAAAAGTTCCTTATGGTTTGCCTGCCTCTCTGTTTTTATCTTGTTTTCCCTTCCCTTCCCCATGTTCACCTGTTTTGTTCCTTAAATGGCACGTATGAGTGAAATCATATGCTATTTGTCTTTTTCTGCTTGTCTTATTTTGCTTAGCATAATACCCTCTAGTTCCATCCACATCACTACAAATGGCAAGATTTAATTCTTTTTGATGGCTTAATAATATTCATATATATATATATATACACATACACACACACACCTTATCTTCTTTATCTATTCATCAGTTGATGAAAACTGGGCTCTTTCCATTATTTTGGCTACTGCAGACATTGTTGCTATCAACCCTGAGGTGCAAGGGCCCCTCTGAATCAGTGTTTTTGTATTCTTTGGGTAAGTACCAAGAAGTGCAAGTGCTCAATCATAAGGTAGTTCTAGTTTTAACTTTTTGAGAAATCTCCATACTATTTCCGGAGTGGCTGCACCAGTGCATTCTCCACATCCTCATCAACATCTTGTTTCCTAACTTGTTAATTTTAGCCATTCTGACTGTTATGAGGTGGTATCTCATTGTAGTTTTGATTTGTATGTCCCTGATGCTCAGTGATGTGGAGCATTTTTCATGTGTCTACTAGCCATTTGTACGTTTTCTCTGGAGAAATGTCTGTTCATGTCTTCTGCCCATTTATTGACTTGATTTTTGGTTTTTTTCAGTGTTGAGTTTGATAAGTTCTTTACAGATTTTGGACATTTAACCCTTTATCAGGTATGTCATTTGCAAATATCTTCTCCTATTCCATACATTGCCTTTTAGTTTTGTTGACTGTTTCCTTTGCTGTGCAGAAGCTTTTTATCTAGATGAAGTCCCAATCATTTTTTCTTTTGTTTCCCATGCCTCTACAGTCTCTACAGATATGTTCAGTAAGAAGTTGCTGTGTCTAAAGTCAAAGAGGTTGCTGCCTGTGTTCTCTAGGATTTTGATGGATTCCTGTCTCACATTTAGGTCTTTGAGCCATTCTGAATTTGTGTATGGCGCAAGAAAATGACCCAGTTTCATTCTTCTGCATTTTGCTGTCCAATTTTCCCAACACCATTTGTTGAAGACTTTTCCATTTGATATTCTTTCCTGTTTTGTTGAAGATTAGTTGACCATAGAGTTGTACGTCCATTTCTGGGTTCTCTATTCTGTTCCATTGATCTATGTGTCTATTTCTGTGTTGGTACTATACTGTCTTGAAGATCACAGCTTTGTAATACAGCTTGAAGTCCAGAATTGTGATGCTTAGGTTTTCTTTTTCAACATTCCTTTGGCTATTCAGGGTCTTTTCAGGTTCCATACAAATTTTAGGATTGTTTGTTCCAGCTTTGTGAAAAATGATGGTGTTATTTTGACAGGGATTGCACTGAATGTATAGATTCCTTTGGGTAGTACAGACATTGTAACAATGCTTATTCTTCCAATCCATGAGCACGGAATGTTTTTCCATTTCCTTGTGTCTTCCTCAATTTCTTTCATAAGTGTTCTACAGTTTTCAGAGTACAGATCTTTTACCTCTGGTTAGATTTTTTCCTAGATATCTTATGGTTCTTGGTACAACTGCAAATGGGATTGATTCCTTGATTTCTCTTTTTGTTGCTTCATTATCAGTGTATAGAAATGCAACAGACTTCCTTTGTGGTTTTATTACCTGTGACACTGCTGAATTTCTGTATCAGCTATAGCAGTTTCTTGGTGGAGTCTTTCGAGTTTTCTATAGAGTATCATGTCATCTGCAAAGCATGGGCTTGAATTCTTTTGTAATTCGGATGCCTTTTCTTTTTGTTGTCTGACTGTGGAGGCTAGAACTTCCAGTACTATGTTCAACAGTGGTTAAGAGTGCACATCTCTGTCATGTTCCTGACCTTAGAGAAAAAGTTCTCAGTTTTTCCCCACTGAGTATGACAGTAGCTGTGGGTCTTTTATATATGGGCTTTATTATGTTTAGGTATGTAGAAGGTATGTAAAAAAGTAGGTATCCCTACTTTCTTAAAGATTTTTGTCAAGAAAAAATGCTGTATTTTGTCAAATGCTTTTTCTCCATCTATTAAGAAGATCATATGGTTCTTATCCTTTCCTTTCTTTTATATTAATGCAATGTATCACACTGATTGATTTGCAGATATTGAACACCCCTGCAACCCAGGAATAAATCCCACTTGGTTTTGGTGAATAATCTTTCTGATGTACTACCAGATTCTATTAAATAGTATCATTCTGCATTCACATTCTGCATCCATATTCACCAGTACTGTATATTGGTCTGTAATTCCCCTTTTTAGTGGGTTCTTTTAAAACCCTCTGGTTTTGGGATCAAGGTAATGCTGGCCTCAAAGAACAGATTTGGAAGTTTTCATTTCATTTCTATTTTTTGGAACAGTTTCAGAAGAACAGCTATTAATTCTTCTTTAAATGTTTGAGAGAATTCTGCTGGGAAGCCATCTGGCCCTGAACTCATCTGTTGGGAGATTTTTTATTACTGATTCAATTTTTTTGCTGGTTATGGGTCTGTTCAGGTTTTCAATTTCTTCATGTTTTAGTTTTGGTGGTTTATATGTTTCTAGGAATTTATCCATTTCTTTCAGATTGCCAAATTCGTTGGCATATAATTGCTCATAATATTCTCTTATAATTGTATTTCTGCAGAGTTGGTTGTGATTGCTCTTCTTTCATTCATGATTTTATTTATTTGGGTCCTTTCTCTTTTGTTTTTGGTAAGTATGGCTAGGGGTTTATCAATTTTGTTAATTCTTTCAAAGAACCAGCTCCTACTTTTGTTGATCTGTTCTACTGTTATTTTTTTAAATTTCTATATCATTTATTTCTGCTCTAATCCTTATTACTTCCCTTCTCCTGTTGGATTTAGGCTTTATTTGCTGTTCTTTTTCCAGTTCCTTTAGATGTAAAATTAGGTTGTGTATTTGCTTCTTGAGGAAAGTCTGTATTGCTATATACTTCCCTCCTAGCACTACCTTTGCTGCATCCCAAAGGTTCTGGACTCTCATGCTTTCATTTTCATTTGCTTCCAAGTATATTTTCAATTATTCTTTAATTTCCTGGTTGACCCATTAATTCTTTAGTAGGGTGTTCTTGACCTTCTATTTACTCGTGGTCTTTCCAAATTTTTTCTTGTGGCTGACTTTGGTTTCATAGCATTGGGTCTGAAACTAAGCAAACACTATTTCTTTAAGCACCTTCTTTGTAGAAATACAATGCCATACAGGGATTCTTACCCTAATTCAAATTCCAAGAAGACAATATTCCTTTGTATTAACACCTGTGATCCTCTGAATTTAATTTAAATCTTTTACTAGTTACATTCCATCTACTCTCTGATTCCTACATTCCACCAGATATTTAAAGCTAGATCTTTTTTTTTTTTTCAAAGATTTTTATTTATTTATTTGACAGAGAGAGAGATCACAAGTAGGCAGAGAGGCAGGCAGAGAGAGAGGGGTAAGCAGGCTCCCTGCTCAGCAGAGAGCCTGATGCAGAGCTCGATCCCAGGACCCTGAGATCATGACCTCAGCGAAGGCAGAGGCTTAACCCACTGAGCCACCCAGGCGCCCCTAAAGCTAAATCTTCTTGCTTTCGTCCTATTATAACATGTTTGACTAAAAAAATAAATTAATTAAAAACAAGAAGACAGTATGATTTTCTGTGTCAACCTATATAAAAATTAACTGATAAAATATCAATATTATTGAATATAAAATAATACCTAAATTTAATATGATTTATGATGTGAAATATATATTCAAATATCAAAACAATAAAATTATCACTGTGACAGTTCTACAACTATAGTAAAATCAGAAACTATACTATACAGAATTTATATAATCTCCACAATCTTGAAAACTAAACTTCGTTTTTATTAATTGCTATTTACCTTAAAATGAAGCAAAACTGCTGCTACTTCTCTCATTCTGGAGATTTCACCTCTTCTTTGAGCACTAGTAAACTCCTGAATCAGTTGGCATTCTAAATCATGGTATTTACCTAAACATAAAAGGAAAGTCATTTATCTACAATGGAACATTCAAGGTATCCAAGTTATGGTCTGATTACCATTTGCCACTGTTACAACTTTGGACTTATCTATAGTAATCAAAAACAGTGCCAGGAAGTCCAACTATCTATGTCATTCTGATGTAACACTTCTTGGAAAACAGGTGGCTCTCTGAACTTTCTATGCAATGACATCCCAAACGTGACTCAGGTTACCATGGGAACCTACAAATACAGTGGCTTTTCCAGAAACCTAGACTGACCATTTAAAATATAATCCAAAGATTGGAAAGAATAAAACTAATCATGTAAGGAGTCATCAGTACCAAAATGCTTATATGCACTTGGCCTTTAAAAAAAAACACCTACTTTAGAGATATATGTATGGATATAAAATAATCTCCAAGATACATTGTTAAATTAAAAACACATGGTATAAAACTATTTGTATAGTATGCTAGCCAATTATTTTAAAATAACCGGGGACAGTAGAACTAAATTCTATACACACACATGCATGCACGCACGCAAGCACACATGATTTATGTCCTATGCTTACATATCTATAGCACACTCTGAAGAATACACAAGAAACTGGTAATGATTATTTTAAGGAAGAGGAGTCAAAATCAGGGATGGGGTGGGAGGATGACATTGTTCCCACTATCTCTCCTTTTACTATTTTTTTTTCTTTTACACAAGTATTTTTATTATCTATTCAAAACTAAATACTTTTATACACTATTTTAAATACTTTTAAATACTATTAAAAACTTACTCGCAATTTTGGATTTCACTTCTGAAAACCTGAAAGATAAAAATCAATGATAAGGTTCATTAGTAATGACAAATGTACCACAGTAATCTAAGATGTTAATAAAAGGGGAAAAAAGAATCTGGGGGGTAAAAGGGAACTCTTTTTACTAAAGGTCATAATTGAGAGGAAGGGACAGAGAAAGGAAGGGAGGGAGGGAAGGAAGGAAAAGGAAAGGGAAAGGAGGAAAGGAGGGAAGAAAGGACGGGAAGAAAGCAAGCAAGCAAGCAAGATAGCCAGCCAGCTAGCCAGCCAGCCAGAAGAGAAAGCAGGCCAGGTAACAAAACTGAACTGGGGCAATTCAGATGGGGTAACTGGTTCTCATTAATGAAATTCACAATGAATAACCAGTAACATCTTAAAGAGGGAGAAGTTCAATATGAGACATTAACAACTCCACCAGCTCCGACACTGAGCTACTATTCCAACACATTATTCACCAACATTTTAAATTCCTTGATACTTGTCTATTTGCCCCTTCTGTTGGGATTTTTTCACATAAAATTCTATTACTGTTATTTAAAAGAAAAACAATAGTAAGTATATGAAAAATAAAAGAAAAGCCATAAAAAGGACCCAGCAACATGTCTTACAGACTAACCATTCAATCTTTGCAAATTCAGAAACTGAAATATCATATACTAGCATACACTTGAAATGTTTAAAAACTTAAGTATCAAGGGAGAAGGTACATCATGGAAAATTAATATTGAGAGATCCTATGCAATCAGTTTGGAGAGGAGGGTGGTTGGCAAAAGAGATGGCAAAGGCAGATAAAGAAGGTAATAAAAATTTACAGAGTTATACAAAATTGATGTATCAAAGTCATGGTGGATTAGAGAGTGCATGTAAGGCCATATGGCCGTTCTGAAAAAATTAAATCTAATTAGGACATATATTCAATTCCAAGGCTCAGGAGAGAGGCTAAAACAAAACCGTAAGAGAAGTATATAACTGAGAAGTGAAAGAAGATGAGTATATGTAGAATAGGAAGGAGAGATTATCCATTAATTATCAAGCACCTTTTTGTGAGCCACACATTTAACCTACTTAAGTAAATGGTCCAACTCTGAAATGAGATAGAGAGGTTTTTGTGGGTGACTTTAAAAATCATTGCTCATGAAGCACCTGGCTGGCTCAGTCTGTATGACATGAAGCTCTTAATCTCTGGATTTTGAGTTCAAGCCCCATGTTGGGTGTAGAGATTAGTTAAATAAACTTTAAAAATCAGTCAATCAATCAAGGAGATGGGAGTTGATAGTTCTTGGTGAGGATAAAGCAATAAACTATAATATTTATATTTTGAAGATACCATTTCTTTTCTAATTTTTTCAAAGTATATATATATCTTAAAGATTTTATTTATTTATTTGAGAGAGTTCGAACAGGGGAAGGGTGGGGGAGAAGCAGACTCCCCGCCAAGCAGGAAGCCTGACACAGGGCTCGATCCCGGAACCCTGGGATTATGACCTGAGCCAAAGGCAGACACTTAAAAGACTGAGCCACCCAGGCACCCCTCAAAGTATATTTTAACACCCCTCAAAGTATATTTTATGAGCTAAATCTCTTCAATAAATTGTAGTAAGATAACAAAGGTTTTCCCTAAGATTTCAACTATGTTTTAATGACTTAATGTTTCTTTATAAAATATATGAGAATATCTTTCTGACCCTAATAAAATAATATTTTAATAAACAAAACAGAACTATTGAGAAAAAAATCATGATTCATCATGTTGGGAAAAATATGAGATAATTAGCAATAGCTAAACGATACATGACCATCACTGCTCATTCTATATGATGACTCAAGAGTTTGCGGGTAGGGAATTCATTCTCACCCTATGTTTGTATTGCAAGCTTTAAGTATAGCAGCAATACATTTATATTCTACCTGTACCCAAGGATCCCTAAATAATAACAGATCTATTATTTAGATCTGCCAAAATAATAACAGATCTATTGTCTGTTACATGAAAACTTATTTTTTTCAGACATTCATGAGGAAACTACTACCACCAAGATTTTATTAAAAAGTTCACCATTCTACGGACTAAAGGGAAATCATGAAAAAAATCTCCATAAAGTTTCTTTTAAAATGAAACCATTAATACCTGACTTAGCAATGGCCATAGGGCCTTGGATCTAAAGCAAGGTTTCTGAACCCAGTGTCCCTAGGGAAAAGTCTGTGGCTAGGGTAAGAGTCTAAAATCCCATGAAGTTGCATATCATCATCTTGTGTATCTGAGATGAAACTTTATAGCTTTTAAGAGCTTTTTGAAGGTGTCTAAAACCCCCAAAAGTTTAAGAACTCTTATCTACAGGGGCACCTGGGTGGCACAGTGAGTAAGCCTCTGCCTTCGGCTCAGGTCATGATCTCAGGGTCCTGGGATAGAGCCCCACATCGGGCTCTCTGCTCAGCAGGGAGCCTGCTTCCCCCTCTCTCTCTGCCTGTCTCTCTGCCTACTTGTGATCTCTCTGTCAAATAAATAAATAAAATCTTAAAAAAAAAAAAGAATTCTTATCTACATATAAGAAAAAAAATAGCTGAATGACCCCATGTTAAAATTTTCCCTGTCCTCTCCCACCCAGGTTATCAAAGTCCAAAAAATGAAAATTCAAAATATCGTGTTAGTATATTTCACAATTCTCCTTCAGCAATTTCTTTTCAGAAGAAAGACAAAGGACTAAAAGTACTTCAAGGTGTATCATTAAATGTAGATATTAAGATACCACATTTTTTCAGTCAACTATTAAATAATATGTGTTGTACAAAGGGGTTACTCAATAAATTCTTGCTGAATAAGCAAAACCATACAGGGAAAAATACAACTTTATCTATAAATTATAGCATATATTCAAATTAGCTCTTGAGAAATAAACTTGCCTGTCAAAAGGTAACTCCTGGGCAATTAGGTGCAACTTCTGAATGATGTCTGCTGCCTCCTTTATCTATTCAAAAGTAAATGAAAGCAGTAATTAAAAAAAAAAACCCTATGCATATCAAAAATATTTTTATACTTGAAAATAGCCCATAGACCCTCATTCCAACAATTTTCTTTTAAAATTCACAAAAATAAAACCTTGCGAGCCACAGAAAGACATCTGGGGTATCACCAATAAAAAGTCAATAAAACATAGTATTTGTCTTTCTGGTATTGAAATTTTGTGATTTTATAATGCCACAGTCCCTTCCCAATGAAGCCTGAAGTTCAAATTTACTTGGAAAAAATTTAAGTCACTGTTTGCTAAAAGCAAGAATGTCTCTTCTGGTTTATGAACCCAAAAAAGACAAATAAGATTTATGAAAGTAATTCAGATCATATTGCTGCATATATGTTACTTTAAGCTAAATGCATAAAACAATAAAAGCACTTGTCATTTAATAAATACTTACATTTATAAAACTTGTTCTAAAAGCAAAGACAGAATTTAATATGAAGTCTCCTGAATGAAATATGGTACAAAAATGTGTTAACTTATTTATTTATAATTTATAAAATTAAAGGGCTAAGGTCAGGGGTCTAGAGTTCTTATAAGCAAATATGTGACTGTGCTTACTTACATTAATATGTAGAATGGTTATGTAATAGTCACTTTTTCTTTAAATGTCACATAAGTACTGAGTTTTATTTCAGCACACCCTTAATAACTGATTTTATGATCACTCTCTTTTACACTAAAAAATAAAAGTGTTAAAAACATGAAGGAAGAGCTAAAAACATTACTATAGCTCTTTCTAAGTAAGTATCATGTGAAGTCTGGAAAGCAACAGTGGTTAACAGCAGGGTCAAAGAAGAAATATCACTGTTCTCAAACAACAGTGAATATAAATTTCAGTTTCAGTTATCTCTTCTCTCCTAGTCAGCAAATCACTGTCATTTTCAGTTATCACTCACTCAATCCTGCCGCACACGGGCACAGGTACTACCACAGTATCACTTTTCACCATGTCATTTAGTTGGACTAGCAATGTCCATCCTTTTCTCCTCACCAATATCCCCTTCAGAAAAGACCTGTCTGGACCACAGCCATTTCTATGTTTCCATCAGAAATTTGTTCCTATCTTTTAAGAGATGGAAGTTCCCATTATGTTCTGTTTGCAAACTTTGCATAAATGCAGTGGGAATATAGTAGCAAACAACACTTGATATTGAATTTCTATAGGTAATTGTTTTGAAAAATCATTTAAAGCACCATAGTTCTTATGGTCGTCCATCACTTAAAATGTACTACAACAGTAAGTGAAGAAGTTTTCAAATCATAATCTAATCATTTGCGTACATCTAGAGTGAAGTGAGAGACCAGCCATACTAGCAAACGGTGTTAAAGATAATCAGAGTCATCAAGCGTTATCTACATGAAGCACAATAAGCTGTGATTCTAGGAAGAAAAACAACTAACATTTTGTAAGAAGAGAGGTAAGAGGAAATACGTAATATGGACATAAAATAGGTCTTCCCTAGGGAAGAAAATTAAAGATTCTGAAAAACAAAGATTAAAAAAACAAAAATGGCTATGGAGCAGGAAGATATCTTATCCCATTCCAATTCCTTCCACAATCATACACTTGCCTAGCTATGTGGGTGATTTTCTTTCCTTTGGGAAGGTAGAAATTGAGACAGCCAGAAGGTTACCTGATAATTAGCAGTCTAATACCATATATGAGTTCCTAAGTATAGTAAACTGTGATAGCACCAAGCCAAAAGTAATTATTCACAGTTAGCAAACAGTAACTCAAAACTTATGGAAGACATGAGAGAAAAATAAAATGATTGGGGGGAAAAGGAACAAAATATAAGAAAAAAGGAACACGGGGCACTTGAGTGGCTCAGTCAGCTGAGTGTCCAACTCCTGGTTTTGGCTCAGGTCATGATCTCAGGCTCATGAGATTGAGCCCCACATCAGGCTCTTTGCTCTGTGCTCAGCAGGGAGTCTGCCTGAGATTCCCTCCCTCTCCTTCTGCTCCCCGTCACCTCCCATGTGTGCACACACTCTCTTTCTCTTAAACAAGTCTAAAAAAAAAAAAAAAAAAAAACACAAGATGAAAGAAAACAGAATATAGAAAAGAGTGAAGCAAAGGAGAAGAGGAATTCACTTAAAAACAGTTAGTCTATACTAAGACCTCAAAAATTATAGTTAAGTGACCAAGTGAATGACCTAGCAATTTGAACACTTCTTCTTCCAATTAAAACCTCAAAACTTAAGAGGTAACAATAATACCAAGATTACAATTACGATACAATAC
>RCUC01134158.1:0-79301 GCA_003697995.1 Taxidea taxus jeffersonii
TTTTTTTTTTTTTTTTTAAGAACCACAATGTTGAAACTACGTAATTACATAGTAACTGTTGACCTTGTAATTACACTGTAAGTACCTGTAGTGACAAGATAAATGCATGGTTATTTCAGTCTTTTTAGCTATAGGGCTATCATACGACCCTAACAATGTAAGCTACATAGTAATTTATTTGTAGAGTAAATAGTGCTTACCACAAGTAATACCCACACATGTGCAGTGCTTGCTACACAGATCCAGAAAAATATGGCAAGTCAGTGCCCTCTAGGTACTTTTATTAAAATGACATGCAAGCCACATGTATGTATACCGCTAGGATTAAGTTATTTGTGGAGCATTTGGGAGTTTTCATCATTGCCTTTTGTCCTCAAATTTCCTGTTCTCTACATAGATAGAATTATAGGTGAGTTCTTTTAATGATAGTTATTTTTTGTTACAATCATATGTAACCATATGATTTGTTAACTGGGAGTCCTCTTGTCCTTACAGATTTCCTTCATTTAAATAAAGCTGCTTTTGCAAGAAATGTACGTACATCACACATACTTATCTTAACAAGTTCTGTTCTGTGTTGTTTTTTAGAGAGGGGGAGGGTGGGAACGGCAGAGGGAAAAGGGAAAGAGAATATTAAGCAGGCTCCATGCCCACCGCGGAGCCCTACTTGGGGATCAGTCTTACAACCCTGAGATCATGACCTGAGTTGAAATCAAGAGTTGTATGCTTAACCGATTGAACCATCCAGCCTCCCCTATTTTAACAAGTTTTAAGTGATAATCTATATGAGTTTTCAGTAGAAACGAAATAAGACTTGTGAAGAACTTTCTAAAACATAAATGCTTTTGTAATATAAATGATAATGATGGCTACTAGCATTTACTGAGTGTTTATTAAGCCCAAGGGCATATGATAATTACCCCTAGTTTTGTCATGTCTATGCAAGTTCAGATTTCAACATACTGAATGTTTTTGTAACAATTTGATTTAACCAAGGAGCTGATGACTTATTTTTCAGTCACTTATTCATTCAAAGTATTTTTGTCAGTCTCTCCGTATGCCGGATACTATGCTAGGTAGTCTTCAACAATTGTTAAGTCTTCATAATGAGAAAGAAAATGGACAAATTATTTCAGTCTATGGTATAAAAATAATAGTAAGCATAGGATGAAAAGGGAGTGAATTAAAAATAATAGTAAGCATAGGATGAAATGGGGGGTCACGAGAGCCAAGCTGCGGTTGTGATGGAGGAGGAGGGTATTCAGGCTGAGGGGATAGGATGCTGTAAACACCCAGAGACAAAAGTGAGATGATATGGGAAATTTGAAGCCTCCATGCCTGGGACATGGAGTTTGAGGGTTATGAGCCGGTAGAGAGAAGATTCCAGAAGACAGACACCTTGAACAACCTTATGGTAGGGAGTTTTGATTTAATTCTGTGCTCATTGTAGAATCATTAAAGAAGTTAAGCAGAAGGAGAGTAGACAATGGATGAGAATAAGGCAGTACTGCCATTTGGAAGACATATTATTGAGGTCAGTGCAGGATCCAGTGGAGAGGGGAGGCTGCTCAGAATTTAGCACAAGAATATTGGAGGCTCCTCTTATATTCTGCCCAAGTGTTCAGTGTCACTGCCCTTAGTGCATATTATGCATTGTCCAGGTACAGTGTAAATGCAAGAAGGGAGGTGGACTGATGCTGCTGGAATAACCAGTCATAGTATTAATTGGACAGGCGTTAGCAAAGATGCTTATAATTAGACTCTGAATGTAATGTATCATATAGTAATGTTTTTAAGTTCTGTAGGTGAAAGTTTGTCAGCCTGAAGGTGGTTTCAGCTCATGAGACATACTTCAATCTTTCCTTGTCTAAAACATTGAATCATTCAATAAATAAGCCACTGGCACTTTTTCCCCTGTGGCCTCTGTGTTGATCCATTTCCTCTAACCAACGCACAGTTTTCACATGGCATATTTGTTCCTCTTCAGACTAGGGTTTGCAAGTGAAACTCCCTAGGAGAGACTGTATATGTGAACCGCTCTGAAGGGCTTATGGGAAGCTATATTGGGACTGTTTTCCTTACACATCAGTGTATGATCAGGAGAAAAGGAAAAAAAAAGGAAAAAGGAAAAAAAAAAGCAAAAGGCAAACTTTTGTTTGGATTCAAATGTCATCTTTGCCTGTGTGCCACATTTATTTTTATTTTCTCTCTGACAAGGAATGTTAACTTTCCAGGAAAACTCGACTTCTCTAAGAGAACAGCCAACACAAACAATTTTTTTAAGGTGTGATTTTCCTTGAGGCTGTGATTTTATCCTTTGGAGTGAATGGTGGGTTGGGGAAAAAAAAGGCTTGGGAGTATACATTTCCTTTACTAGGACATCAACTTGAATCGTGCCTTGGATATTGTGGCTATGGTTATCCAGGCCTTTGCTTCTCAGGAGACCCTGATGTGAAACAAAATGGAAATCTCCATCCACATTCCCTTTGGGTCAGATCTCTAGGGGACCCAGATAAGGTGAGAGAAACTTCTGCTTGCTCATCACATATTCTAGACAGATATTGTCCCTGAATATATTTACATTGGCAGCTTTTTATATTGGGACAGTGTGGATTTTATGAAATGAAAGCAGTTTTCCCTTTCCTAACAGAGAGAGATTTCTCTTTTCAGGTAGGACATTCTCAAAACATTTTTTTTTTTTTTTAAATTCAAAGTAGTCATCCATGCCCTGCGAATAACAGAATTCTTGGATTTTTTTACCCCTGTCCCTTCCATATTGCAAATAAAAGAGTGAACCTTTTAATTTTTTCAATTCATTTAAAGTGTAAATAGATTCTTCTATTCTCTCTCTGTGTTAGGAGACATCTTTATTCTCTTTGCAGCATTTTCTTTGTGCTTTTGAGTTTAGATGGTTATCTTCTGTTTGTAGTATGTTATTTTTTAATAATGTATAGAATGAACAATTGACAGGTACTGCCTTTTATGTCCTCCATATATTATGACAAAAGATAAAACTCATTTATAGAGGATGCTTTGCATTTTAACCCTGTCTTACTGTTTGTTTTATAATCATCAGCTATATCAATGATGGTTATTTAGAAAACAGGTAGAGGAGGAGAGATGGAGAATACCCAAGAATAGAATTACACTAACATTTATGATTATGTGACACCTTGAATTCCACCCAATACTTCAGTTTTACTTACTCCCTGAACTTTCACTATTACTGATATTCAGGCTGAAAAAAAAGGTTGAAATGCCAACATCATATTGGAAGACAAATTTACATTTCTTTCCCAACACTATAATTTAATAAAAGTCTTATGGTGTTATGGGTACTTAATTATGCTCAAAGCAGAGCTGGAATTTAACAGTGTTCCACATACAGAGAAGTTGGTGGTGCTTTATTTTAAAAAGTTCCTTTGAAAGAGCATTGCAGTGTATGATACACCAAATATGCTGCATTTAAACGACACTTTGGAAAATGATAAATTACTTAAATTACAGTTCATTTCTGTTACAGAAAATAAACTCTCCTAATTCACTTAAGGTGATATAATATACTAGGTTACTGGATTATCAAGCTTTGGAATATTCGTTCCTCTCAGAATTGCCACTAAGTTAATGTTATTGTGTATGTAGCTTTTGCGTTTTAAGTCCAGACATGAGTTTTCTGACTTTTTTCTAAGTAAGCATTATTAATTCTCCTGGGCACTCTTGGTTATAGTTTTTATCACCCCCTTCCCTCTTCTCTTATCTCATCAAAGTCCTGTTGATTAGATCTTTTTTTTTAAAGATTTTATTTATTTATTTATTTGACAGAGAGAGATCATAAGTAGGCAGAGCAGCAGGAGGGGGGCGGGGGCAGGCTCCCTGCTGAGCAGAGAGCCCGATGTGGGGCTCAATCCCAGGACCCTGAGATCATGACCTGAGCTGAAGGCAGAGGCTTAACCCACTGAGCCACCCAGGCGCCCCTGATTAGATCTTTTTAAAGGTCATTGAGAATCATGTTATCCTCCTCTGCTTAACATTGTTCAAAACCTCCCTCCCCAGTGATGAGTGAATCTAGTCTAAACTGTCATTTACAATTCTACAGTCTGGCTTCTACCTACGTTCATTTGCATCTCCGCCAAACTCCAGCCCTTCAAATAGGACCCTTTCTCACTCCCTTTACTTCATGCTGCTCCCTCTGGTAGAATCCTCCCTCTCCTCCCATTTCCACCTGGTGATTTTTTCATCGTTCAAGACTTGGTCCATATGCTACCTCCTTCTCAGACAGAAGTTTTTCTTCAGCATTGGCTTCCTTTACTATATGCTTTATTTTCCTTTACATTTAGACTTACAAAGTGTGTTTTTTTCTTGTACACGTGACATTTCCCTATTAGCTTCCATGATCCTTGTCAGAAGGTTCTACAGCTCATTCATCCCCTGAAGCTCTTGTACAATGTCTTGTACATAGTAGCCACTTAATCAATGTTTGTGCAATGAATAAACTTCTAGAGGGGAAGTTTGTATGTGTTAGAGGTGACTGAGGGGTCACACCTCTTCTCCTCTGAATACATTTTATTTAAGGCCCCAATTTAAACTGGTTATAACTTCAAAAATACTGGCTGTAAACTACCACCCATGTCTGTCTATGAACTCTTTTACCATTAGGTATTCCTACTTAGTCAGAAGTATCAATTTTTCTATCCACTTTAAACAACAGGGTGTTGTTTAAACAGGGTGTTGTTAAAGAAGGTGTTAATACCTCTTCATTTTGTAGAATTACATGAGTAACTTTGGTATTCTCAAGTGTAGCACTTTATTTTGAGAGTCAGAGTTGAGTTTTTTTGTTTGTTTTATTAGCTATCTTTATTTTTGTGAGCAATTTCAGTTTCACAACAAAATTGAATGTAAACTACAGAGAGTTGCCATAAACTCCTTGTCCCCACACATGCATAGTGTCCCTTTGCTATCAAGTTCCCACATCAGAGGAGCGCAGTCATTAAACATCCATGAACCTAGATTCACCTATTACCTCACAAAGAATGTAGTTTACATTAGAGTTCACTCTTGGTGTTTGACATTCTTTGGGTCTTGACAAATGTATAGTGACATGTATCCATCATTATAGTACCATGCAGAATAGTTTCACGGCCCTAAAAATCCTCTCTACATTTTCATCCCCCACTCCCCACTAACCCTTGACAATTACTAATCTTCTTACTGTCTTCATAGTTTAGCCTTTTTTGAAATGTAGAGTGAAGTTTTTTCAGACTGGCTTTTTTCATTTAGTAATCTGCATTTAACATTCCTCTGTCTTACCATTGCTTGACGCTTTATTTCTTTTTACTGCTGAATAATATTCCATTGTCTGGATTGACCACCATTTATCCATTTACCTACTAAAGGACATCCTGGTTACTTCTGAATCTTGGTAATTATGAATAAAATGGATGCAAACATTGGTTTCAGGTTTTTATGTGGATATAGTTTTTGGTTCACTGGAGAAAATATGAAGGAGTGTGAATGTCAGATTATATAGTGAGTACATGTTTAGTTTTGTAAGAAACTGATAAACTATCTTCCAAAGTGTCTATACAATTTTGTATTCACAGCAGGCATGAATTAGATACCTTTTGTTCCATATTCTCACCAGCATTTAATAGTACCAGTGTTTTAAGATTCTGGCCATTCTACTAGGTGTAGTGCTATCTCATTGTTTTTAATTTTCAGTTCTCTACTGACATATGACATTGTACATTTTCTCATATACTTACTTGCCATCTGTATAGATTATATACATCTCTCTATATATTTTATATATATGTACATTTCTATATATTATATGTGTATATTATATATATGTATATGTAACACTTTTTCATATACTTACTTGCCATCTGTATATATCTGTATATATATTATATACATCTCCCTCTCTATATATTATATATATGCACATTTCTATATATTATATATGTATATAATATACATGTATATATGTATATTAACACTTTTTCATATACTTACTTGCCATCTATATATATCTGTATATATTACATACATCTCTATATTATTTATATGTATGCATATATTATATATATTATATAAAGCTATATATACTATGCATATTTACATCTCTATATATTATATATGTATAACATACATTATATATGTATAACAGAAACATATATACATACATATATAATATATGATATATATAGATATATATATATCATTTTTCACATACTTGCCATATTATTGCCATCTTGTATATATTCTTTGGCGAGGTGTCTGTTCAGGCCCTTTCCTAGTTTTTAAAATCTGGTTGTTCATTTTCTTATTGCTCACTTTTAAGAGTTCTTTGTATACTTTGGATAACAGTCTTTTATCGGGTGTGTCTCTTGCAAATACTTTCTCCCAGCCTGTGACTTCTCTTATCATTCCCTTGACACTGCCTTTCATAGAGTGTAAGTCTTTAATTTTAATAAAGTCCTGCTTATTACTTCTTTCATGGGTCATGCCTTTGGTGTTGTATCTGCAAAGTCATAGTCATACCCAAGTTCATCTAGGTTTACACTAAGCCTGGGAGCTTGACAGTTTTGTGTTTTATCATTAGCTCAATGATCATTTTGAGTTAATTTTTGAAAGGAGTAAGATCTGTGTCTAGGTTACTTTTTTTCCATGGAGATCCATTTGTTCCAGTACCATTTGTTGAGGAAACTGTCTTTGTTCTGTTGTATTGCCTTAGCTCCATTATTGAAGATTAATTAGCTACATTTCTATAAGTCTATTTCTGGGTTTTCTATTCTGTTCCATTGATCTGTCTGTCTATTCTTTCACCAATGCCACACTCTCTTGATTACTGTAACTTAATGACCAGATTGTCACTGGAATTCCATGGATTCTGTAGAACAAGTTGGGAAGAACTGACATCTTGACAATATTGAGTCTTCTTACCCATGACCATGATATATCTCTCCATTCAATTAAATCTTCTTTGGTATCTTTTAATCAGAACTCTAATTTTTCTCCTATAGCCCTTGTACATATTTTGTTATATTGATACCTAATGATTTCACTTTTTGGAGGGGGAGCTCATGTGAATGGTATAATGTTTTTAAGTGCAAATTTCAGTTGTTATTTGATGGTATATGGTAAAATGATGGACTTCTGCATGTTAATCTGATATTCTGCACTGTAACTATAAATCTAGGAGGGCTTTTTTGTTCTTGTTGTTGATTCATTTGGGTTTTCTGCATAGATCATCATGTCATCTATGAACTAAGCTCTATTTCTTCCTTTCCAATCTGTATAACTTCTTATTCTTCTCTTGCTGAATTATCTAAGACTTCTAGTATGATGTTGAAAAGCAATGGTAAGAAGGGACATCCTTCCTTTGATCCTAATCTTAGTGGGAATGCTTCAAGTTTCTCACCATTATTATAATACTAGTTGTAGGGTTTTTGTAGATATGCTTTATCAAGTAGAAAAAATTCTCCTTTGTTCCTAGTTTCCTGAGAGTTTTTATCACAAATGAGTGTTGGATTTTGTCAGATGCTTTTTCTGCATTTATGGATATGATTGTGTGATTTTTCTTCTTTAATCTGTCAATATGATAGATTATACTAATTGATTTTTGAGTATTCAATCATCCTTGCATACCTGGATGAATCCCATTTCATTGTAGTATGCAATTTTTTTTTATATATTGTGGATTCGTTTTGCTAGCATTTTAGCAAACATTTTTGCACCTATGCTAATGAGCAATATTGGACTATACTTTTCTTGTAATGTCTTTTCTGATACTGGTATTAAGGTAATGGTGGCCTCATAGAGTAAGTTAGAAAGTATTTTCTCTGCTTATATTTTCTGGAAAAGATTATAGAGAATTAGTATAATTTCTTACATAAATGTTTTGTAGAATTCACCAGCATATTTATTAGGGCCTAGAGTTTTCTGTTTTGGAAGGTTGTTAAATATGGATTCAATTTCTTTGTGTGTGTTTTTTTGTGTGGGTTTTGGCAGATTGTGTCTAAGAGGGATTGGTCCATTTCATATAGGTTATCAAATTTGAGGGCATAGTCTTGTTTATAATATTGCATTATTATCTTTTTTAATCTCCACGAGATCCCTAGTGATATCCCCTCTTTCATTCTAATGTTAGTAATTTGGGTCACCTTTCTTATTTTCTCAGTTAGCCTGTCTAGAGGCTTACTGGTATTGTTGATTTTTTTCAAAAAACAAGCTTTTTGTTTAGTCAATTTTCTCTATTGATTTCCTGTTTTCAATATCATTGATTTCAGCCCTAATTGTAATTATTTTTTCTGCTTACTTAGAATTTTATTTGCCCTTCTTCTTATAGTTTTCTAAGGTAGAAGCTTATATTATTGATTTTAGATCTTTCTTTATTTCTAATGTATTAATTCAGTGTTAAAATTTTACTTTATACATGGTTTTTGCTGAATTTTCGAATTTTGATGTTACATTTTTATTTTCATTTCATTCAAAATTGAGGTGACCTTTGAACAACATGGGTTTGAATAACGTGGGTCCGTTTATATGTGGATTTTTTTTGACAAATACAGTGCAGTACTGCAAATGTATTTTTTCCTTATGATTTTCTTAATGTTTTCTTTTCTCTAACTCACTTTATTGTAAGAATATAGTATACAATAGATATAAAGATACGTATCAATCAACTGTTTATATTATTTTATGCTTCCAGGCAACAGTTAGCTATTAGTATTTAAGTTTTGGGGAGTCTAGAGTTGTATGCAGATTCTCAACTGTTTGAGAAGTCAGTGCCACTAACCCCCATGTTGTCCAAAGGCCAATTTTCCTTTTCAGTTTCTCTTGAGATCTTTTTGTTTGACCCATGTGTTATTTAGAATTGTCCTAATGTCCATGTATTTTAGGATTGTCCAGATACCTCTCTGTTACTGATTTCAAGTTTAATTCTATTATGATATGAGAGAAGACATTGTATGTTTTCTCTTCTTTTAAATTTGTTATGTTGTGACCCAGAATGTGGTCTTTGTGAATGTTCCATGTGAGTTTAAGAACAAGGTATAATCTACTCTTGTTGAATGAAGGAGTCTAGTTGATTGATAGTACTGTTGAGTTGAACTATATCCTTACTGATTTTCTGCCTGCTAGATCTGTCCATTTCTGTTAGAAGCATGTTAAATCTCCAACTATAATAGTGGATTAATCTATTTCTTCTTGCAGCTCTAGCCAGTTTTTGTCATATATTTTGATGCTCTGTTGTTACGCACCACACATGAAGTAATGTTTATGTCTTCTTGGTATATTAATCCTTTTATGATTATATAATGCCCCTCTTTATCCCTGATAACTTCCTTTGTTCAGAAGTTTCTTCTCTTCCTCTGTCTGAAATTAATATTATTACTGCAACTTTGATTACCATGTAAGCATGGTGTATCTTTCTACATATTTACATATATATAAATTTATATGTATATTAAAGACCATATAGTTGGGTCTTTTTTTTTATTTACTCTGACCATTTCTGTTAATTTATGTGCTTAGACCATTTACTTTTAAGGTAACGATTAATATAGTCAGTTTAATATATATTCTATTTTTTGTTCTTATTTATTTCTTTGTCTTCTACATTTTCCTGCATTTTGTGGTTTTAATTGAACATGTACATAGTTTCATTTTCTTTTCTCTCTTAGCTTATTAATTGTGCCTTTTATTTTTTACACATTTTTTTAGTGAATGGTTGCCCTAGAGTTTGCAATTACATTTACAAAATCCAAGCCCACTTTAAATTAACACTGTGTCCCTTCATGTGTACTATAAGTACCTTTAAGAAAAAAATGTAGGGATGCCTGGGTGGCTCAGTAGGTTGGGCGGCTGCCTTTGGCTCGGGTCATGATCCCAGCGTCCTGGGATCGTCCCACATCGGGCTCCTTGCTCCGCAGGGAGCCTGCTTCTCCCTCTGCCTCTGCCTGCCTCTCTGTCTGCCTGTGCTCCCTCTCTCTCTCTCTAACAAATAAATAAATAAAATCTTAAAAAAAAAAAAGAATAAAGAAAATAAATTATTTTATTTTTATTTATTAATTCTTTAATGGTTTTATGTAGATCAAGTTTGTAACCCTTGTACTTTTGTTTCTCTATGAAACATTTTTTTCTCTTTTTTCTCATTTCTTACAAAGCAGATCTACTGGTAACAGATTCTCTCAATTTTTATTTGATAGAGTCTTTAGTTCTCCTTCATTTTGGAAGGATAATTTTGCAAAGTATAGAATTCTGTATCATTTTTTTTCCCGTCTTAAAACATCAGGTTTTTCACTCCAATTCATGCTTACATGGTTTCTGTGGAGAAGTTGGATGAAATTCTTATTTTGCTCCTCTGTAGGTAAAGGTGTTTTTTTTTTTTTTTCCCTCCAGCTTCTTCAAAGATTTTTTCTTTATCTTTGATTTTCTGAAATTTGAACATTATATGTTTAAGTGTAGTTTGTTGGGCATTTATTCTGTCTGGTATGCTCTGAGTTTCTTGGCTCTCTGGTTTGGTGTGTGCCATTAATTTGGGGAAATTCTCAATTATTGTTTCTTCAAGTGCTATGTTCTTTTCTCTCTCTTTTTTCCTTTTGTTCCCGTTATACATGTTATGCCTTTTTAATTGTTCTTAGATACTCTGTTCTTTATTATTTTTCCTAGTCTTTTTTTCTTTTTGCTTTTTAAGTTTGGAAGTTTCAATTGTCATATCCTCAAGTTTAGAAACTCTTTATTCAGTTGTATGCAGTGTGCTAGTGAACTAGTTGATGACATTCTTTGTTTATGTTAGTGTTTTTTTCACTTCTCACATTTCTTTTCAATTCTTTCTTAGAATGTCCCCCTTTTTGTGTGCATTATTTATCTATTCTAGCATATTGCCTATGTTTTCCATTAAAACTTTTAGCATGTTAATCATATATTTAAAAAAACATGGTTTAATAATTCTAATATTCTTACCATATTGGCATCTGGTTCTGATGCCTGTTCAATCTCTTGAAAGTATGCTTCTTGGCTTTCAGTATGCTTTATAATTTTTTGTTGTTGTTAAAAGGCAGATATGAAGTGCTAGGTAAAAAGGATAGTGGGAAATAGATCTTTAATAGTGTAGTGGTAGTAAGGTTTGAGAGGAGGGTGAGTGTTCTGTAGTCCTGTGATTCTCAGTAAACTTGGTCTCTGAACTTTATCAGTGCTTCTCAGTTTTAGGTGGGACAGGCTGGCAACAGGGGGCTTCAAGTGTGTATTTCCCTTCTGTCATGTGGAAGCCTGTGAGGGCTGGATTTGGGTATTTCTCCTCTCCACATGGAAGGCTAGTGGGAACTGGAATTGTTTTATTCCTTCCCATAGATAAATTAGGCTCTGGTAAATACCTGTCAGATTAAACTCTGGTAATATACTTTCTACTGAGGTCAGGCCTTGTTAAAAAGTATAGAATGCTCTGGAGTATTTCAGAATGGTTCAGTTTATTCTCCCTTGCTAGAAGCACTAGGGAATTTTTCTCCTGTATTCACTGTGAGAACTTTATAGAGCTCTTAGCGGTAAAACTCACAAAGGTGTGTGAGACTCTTTATGATTGAGTGCCCCTGGAGTTTTCAACTCCGAAACTTGTCCACACTGAGCCGCCAGCAATTTGTTAATTTCAGTGAGATCTTTTTATCCTTGCCCTGGTTCCCAAGAGGTTTCTAATTGTGAGTTTCTGCTTTGGTAAGTTGTCATTCTCTCTTTCCGCTTCTCTGTCTTTCCAATATTTGAGGGCACTGGTTTGCCTTTGACCTTATTCCTCTCATATACCTAAGAAGAGATGTGATTTTTCAGTGCTCAAATTTTTGCTTGTTGTCAGAACAGAGTGGTTACTTCTAAAGAAATTATATACCAAAAAGGAAACTGGAAGTTTCATCGGTTTTTAATTTTTGTTGAAGCTATTGTTTGAGTCATGACCTCGATCTCTGCTCTTAAAATGAGAGCAACATTTTGTTGAAAGTGTTGTATTTCCAGAATTTCATATAATTTCTTAGCCATCACAAGAAATTTTATCATAATTTAATGAGTCATAATAACAATAAATACAATTATTAGAAAAATTTAGATGACAATAATCATTTGAGACCCTTATTTGAGAGAGCCATGACATTAAGATTTATCTATAGATGAATTATAGGATGCAAGCTATTTGAGAGTACTGACCTGGATACATAATAAATATTCTACAAATACCTGTTGACTAGTCAGCTAATACTGGTATAATCTATGCTAAGTGTCACTTAGCCAGTGGTGCAACATATGATGACTTGTACAAACTCTTAATAATTAAAATGTGTTAAAAGAAACAAAGCCTGAAATAGCTACTCGTATTAGGTGTATTCTTTCCCTTAGAAGGTATGAAATTTTGCCTTTCTAGACCATTTAAAACTATACAGTCCTACAGTTTTCGAACTGGGCTGAAATAACTGTGAACCTCAGCAAACTCAATTGGAATCTGTGAGATATTTTAAACATTTAAAAGAAAGCTAGAAACATCCGCCTAAAAACTATTAAGTTGTTTGGCTTACCTGCTGAATAACTGGAACTGTTATGTAATTCTCTTGCCCTAGGGTTACCATGAACATATCACCAAGACACTAAGGTACTGTAAACTGAGAATATTTGGGGACCTCAACTTACCATTGGAATATGCGTATGTAGCATATAAGTCAGGAAAGTGGAGACTGAAATTTGTTTATCATTATTAAACAATATAAAATTCTATGAAAATAAGTGTGTGGACCTCACTTTAGTAGAATAATAATGGGTAATTTAGGAGTATAAGTAGTATAGGTAGTAAATCAACATGTTTCCTTCAGAAACTTAAGTTATTTATCATATCATTTATTATGCACCATAATACATTGATCAATAGAGAGAATATTAGCAAGGGTGATTATGTTCCCACCCACCCATATAACTCTATTTATCTCATTATATAGCTACTGCCAGTTACAATAATACTGGATTATACTCAGCAGTTTTCTTGTCAAATGTTTCTATTATTTTTGTGGATGAGGCAGGAAATGAAAAGTCATACTTTGTGGTGGGCTGCATAAACACATCCATGCATACAAATATACAAACATACATATATCATGCTCTAAGGAAATTCATACCTGAAAGAAAACACCAACCACACATGGGATTTAATAATCATTGAATGCTGGTTAAGGATAGTTAGTTAAGGCTTTGTTTGTTTCAGTAAAAATATAAATTTGATGTAGAAATTTATTAATGTGTCAGTTTAGTTGATGCATATATCTTTGTTAGATTTCTAAAAGTATTCAAAGAAATCTTACACACAAATTTTTATTATATGTACCTTGGTCCTGGTCTTAATTTAGAATTCTTTTACTACCTTTACCTGGAAATGAGAGTATCAACCAGTGTTGCTCAAAAGGAAAATAAGTCCACATAGAAATATAATGTCTGGGGTGCCTGGGTGGTTCAGAGGAAAAAAAATACCTACATTCCTATCAATGTCAGTATGTGTAAAATATCACTAGCTTTTTTATTTTCACACAGAAATGTGTATATTCATACTTGTGTATCTTATTTGTGTGTAAATATGTGTAAAATATTGGATTGGGCATTTTTGAAGATTACAGATTACAGAATGCATATTTGGAAGCCTACTTTTCTTTTTAAAAATACATCTTGGGTGCCTGGGTGGCTCAATGTGTTAAAGCCACTGCCTTCGGCTCAAGTCATGATCCCAGGGTCCTGGGAGCAAGCCTTGCATTGGACTCTCTGTTCAGCAGGGAGCCTGCTTCCCCCTTTCTCTCTGCCTGCCTCTCTGCCTACTTGTGATCTCTCTCTCTCTCTGTCAAATAAATAAATAAAATCTTAAAAATAAAAGAAATATGTCTGATAGAAATATCAATATAAGATACATATATAATTTAAAATTATGTAGTACCCACACTAAAAAAAGATAAAAAGAAATACATGAGATTAATTTTAGTAATATATTTTATTAAACTTATAAATATAACTGAAACATTATAATTTTAACATATAATCAAAATAAATTATTAATGAGATAGTTCATGTCCTAGTTTTCATACGGGGTCTTTAAAATTCAATGTATATTTTTTTATATTCAATACATGTCATTTTGGATTAGCTGCATTTTATTTTATTTTATTTATTTATTTATTTATTTTTAAAAGATTTATTTATTTGACAGACAGAGATCACAAGTAGGCAGAGAGGCAGGCAGAGAGAGAGGAGGAAGCAGGCTCCAGAGCGATGTGGGGCTCGATCCCAGGACCCTGGGATCATGACCTGAGCCACAGGCAGAGGCTTTAACCCATTGAGCCACCCAGGCGCCCCGATTAGCTGCATTTTAAAAGCTTCATGGCTACCATATTGGACAACACAGGTATGAATTGTCTGTAGTAGAATCACCTGTTGCTGCTTGTTGGCAATGCAGTTTCTAGACCTTACCCCAGAGTTATTGAATCAGAATCTCTTAGGGAAAGCCTAGTGATGCGGTATTTCAAAATTTCCCCAGCAGATTCATTTGCATTTTAACATTTGGGAGTCATTTTACTTCTAAGGGTGGTAAATAATTAATTCCTTCCCATGTCCTCTTATACACCTGTCCCCCACCCCTGCTACACACGCATATTGTGCTAATCTCCTGGAAGAGAGACTAATGCTCTTTCTTCTCCCCTTCCCCAAATATGTAGTGTCAACCCCCCCAAAAAAACACAGTATGTTGGCTAATGATTAAAAAAAAAAGATAAGTAATATTATAATTTATAGATGGAAGGAATACTAACAGATATATCTTCAGTCAACCTGAACTTTGAGTAATCTGTGAGTCCATTTTATATTTTTAAAATTTAAATCCATGTACTTTTTACTATACAATACATACCAGTCGTTAGGTGACTTCATTAGAGTGCTTTTCTATTTTAAAAAGAGTTCTTTAAAAAGAACTCAGAGAATAAGCAACATAGAACATTTGTGGCTAAGAACCTGGGGTTTGATATCAGATCCATATTCAAGGTCCAGCTCTGTGGGATGGCCTTGGACATGATATTTAGTAATTCTGTGCCTAGATGCTCTCATCTATAAAATAGGACTGGTGGGAATTCTAACCTCATACATATGATTGTGTCAATTGAATGGGATAAAATGAAGACGTGCACGGTCTTTTAACATGTCATGGTTCTTACATGGTTAGCATATGATACTTTCTTTTTTCTTTTTCTTTCCTTTTTTTTTCTTTTTTTGCCAGAGAGTGAGAAAATAAACCCTAATCCTCTTTTATATTTGTAGTTATTTTTTGAAATATATCTGTTGGTAGAAGGAATTCACTTGTTTTCTTGAAAGAGTTCAAATTCCAAGAACCTCTCTGTGAGGCAAGAGCAGCATCTGGACCATGCTCAGCTGCCACTAACCCGGAAGCTGGGCAGTTCTGGTCTAGTCAATCCGTGGCTATATAATGGAATTTACAATGGACACAGATAATTTAACAGGCACAATTTATTACACCTCTTTTTTAGAGTTAAAGCATTTGCAGTCAGTTTTATGCTTAAGGGTTGATGAAACATTAGTCACTACTTTCTGAATGGGTCTGGGACATTCAGAGAAATGGTAAGGATGGTCATAATATTTTTTCTCACAGAGATAATTGATTATCACATCCCCAGAAGTGACAAATGATAATGAAAGTAAAAGGAAAGAGTAAAAATATTAATGTTTCGAAAGAATCATCCAGTCACTTTCTTAGAGGCAGGTGACTTTTTACACACTTCCCATTGGTGAAGCAAATACAAACCGAATTCTTGTGTTAAATGTGTTTACTTTTGCACCAAAAACAGTAATACCGACAGTGTGTTTCAATTAAAAGGAACCCTGGAGCAAAAATGTGTTCCAGTCAGGGGTAGAAGCAGAGTGTATCATTATCTCGTAGGCACAGCAGTCAAGATAATGAACAGCTAAGAAGACTGGACAATGGAAGGTGAAGTATGACTTGTCATGAAACTGTCAATAGAATCTGAGCTCACTTTCTATTAGTAGGTGCTGTGAAATTGCAGGGATAGGCTGAGCAGCAGAAGAAAAAAAGTAAAAGTGGCCTGATAGTACTTAGTAATTTTAAGCCCGGTTTAATATTTTGCCATTGTTATCAAAAGCCTTAAATCAATGATTTCATTGTTTAATTCCTCTCATTCTGAGTTGATGGCCTGTGTTTTGCCTTGACCTTGGAACAGAAATTCCTCTAGTTCTTTTCCTTTGAGGGGATTTTTTTTGTTGTTCTTTCTTAGTATGTGGTGTAAGATTTGAATAAGTTTTGGAATTCTGTCCCTGCTGAGGGGCAATAGGATATTTTATAAATTACAGGAGAGATGGGCAGAAGATATATGGGCTTGCATAAAAATGGATTGCTGCTGAACTAAGTCCAAGTGTAAACATCTTCAATGAATAAAGCTAGATAGCAGATTGGCCAAAATAATATTAGAAGAGAATCAGGTTAGGTTTCAAATGAAAAAAAAAAATCACTAATACTCTAAATCCAAGAAGATGCACGGAAAAAAAATATATCCATGTCTGGTGGTAGAATGGAGCAAGAAATTTAAGGATAACTAATTTAAAAAAAATTTTTTTTTTTTAAAGATTTTATTTATTTATTAGAGAGAGAGAGCACGAGCACAGGAGCACAGGCAGACCGAGAGGCAGGCAGAGGCAGAGGGAGGAGCAGGCTCCCCGCTGAGCAAGGAGCCCGATGTGGGACTGGATCCCAGGACGCTGGGATCATGACCTGAGCTGAAGGCAGCCGCTTAACCAACTGAGCCACCCAGGCGAACCAAGGATAACTAATTTTTGTTCACTGTTTTATCCATTGAACATGTATTTGGATACCCACTTAATGCCAAGTGTGTTTCTAGGTCCTGGGAACAGATGAATGATAGGCAAGGCCTCTGCTCTGATATAGGGAGACAGATAAGAGACAGATAACAAATGAATACAATAATTTTATGGAGGGGGGAGAGCAAGGGGGGCCCAGGACTGTGGCTCAGAGACATCCTCACTGAAGAGAATATTTTCATTACAGAGGGAGAGGAAGCTAGAAGAAGGGAGAAGGTCTAAACTGATTCTAATGTAAATAGAGGAAGGAATGTGTAAAGAAGCTACTGTCATCCCAGCTTCCTCCTTAATGCTTAAATTCAACCTTCCTTCCCTAAACAAGTCAGAGTGCCTCCTGGGCATAGATGTTAATATCTTTTGTAGGAGGTCTAGTGGTTTCTTCCTTCCCAGATCTTCTTAAAGTGTCCAGTTAGTAGACACTTTGGAAAGTGTCTCCCAGTTTTTTTCATTTCTTTTAGTTTGTATATAAGAATCTCTCTGCCCTCATAATATTAGGCAGCCTTCCGTCTGTACCTAGAGCCATGTACTGAGTCTGCTGAGATTAAATCCTGGTATCTTAGGGATTCTGTGTATGCCCAGTGCCAGGCACAGGATAGACACACTATAAATATTTTCTGTGTAAAACAAAGAATGGAATAGAAAGTCTCAAAAAGTCAAGCTGTTAAGTCATGTTCTCATGCATAGTTCCTGAATACGCTGCCAGGATATGCTCAAGGTTTAGGACTGATTTCAAGAGAATTAACAAGGACGTTTTCAGATGCCTGGGTCACACCCTTGGAGTCTCATTCAGGGGCTGTGGAGTGACACCTGCACAGGTGATCTTTTGTTTGAAGTTCTCCAGTAGACCCTCATCAGTAAGCAGTTTCATAAGTGCTCTTGGACTAGGGAGGAAAGCAAGGAAGAAATTAAAATTTATTCTTTCCACGGCTTCTTTGACTTTTGTTGTCCATTTACTGATTTTTACTAAGTAGTGTATTTGACCTGCAACCAATAAGCAAGATTGTTCTTACTGTATTTAAGAGCGTAGCAGATAATGTGAAGATAAATTTTGTTGTCTAATTTTAAGTGCAGAAGCCAAATGGGGCAAGATGCAGGTCTTCTCCTGAAATGTGCAAAATCTACCCATCTGGGCCAGCTTTCAGTCCTACAATGAAATGAGTTCTCTTAATAGCCAGAAAGTTAGACACGTTGAAGCATATTTAATAGTAGATACGCTCACATCCTGAAAGCTTTAGATAGTTAGGATTTTAGATTAGAATTCCACTTTTTACCCCTATTAAATGCCAGCCGGGCTAGTTGCATTAATGACTGTGGTTATGTTTGAATGTAAATGGGGGACATCTGGCGATATCAGGAGATCAAATGTTGGGAGTCTGCATGATGACTCTCATCTGTTTGTCACCCAGCAGGTGTAATGGATGGCAGGCATGTGGGCTCTTTGCCCAAGTTAATGTACAGACAGACCTAATATTTCGAGGGGAGAAGTTTTTAATTTGTAATTTTAAAGGATCATAGCTCAAGATAGGTGTTTGGGGTAGGGGCAAGTGGAGTAGCTATTTTCCATTGTGCCAATTTCTTTAGTAAAATCACCACTTTCTAGCCTACGGGCATTTCCCTTGTCCCGTTTCAACAAACTTCCACAGCCCAATTTGTTATTCAAAAATTTATGGAAAATGTATGTTAAAGTGAAAAGGGTACATTGTGCAGAAAAGGGAAGCAGCTTGTAAGCATATCATTATGCGTGAGCCATGGGGCCCGCAGATGGCACTTCTACTCAGAAACGAGAGTGGTGCCAAAAGCTAAACTCTAAATACATTTAAATCACATATCTTTACTTAAAAATGGAGTATTTTGGAAGGAAAAGCAGATGATATTTAAGTACACAAGTGGTATTCTTTTGTTCCTCATATAATAGAGCCCTTTACAAAAGTCCTTGCCTTCTAAGTGTGCAGTAAGCCTTTGATTCCTCAAATTCCCCAGAGGATTTAGTCGCAGTGCATGGCTCAGTTCTTAATAGGATTAACCATTGAGGTAGTACCTTGCTAGGAGAACATGTCTTCAAGTATCCTTACAATTATTGAAAATTAAAGGATTTGTTTTGATTACTATGTTCAATGCTAACAGAAAACCTTTGTTTGGCACATTAGAAATAGTAACAAAAAATTATCATGACATACGGACTTCTTATTTTAATTGAAAATAAATTTAGTTCTTAGACTGTGCCAATCTTTAATTAATTAGGGGGAGGGTGACGAAAGGGATAAAGACATTTGCTTGCTACTTAATGTAATGATTTTGAGGAAATACAGTAATCACACTGATTTCTTGTTTAGAGAGTGGTTATATTCACACTTAGTGGAAAAACTATATTTTAAAGGGCACAGTTCATGTTGGTGAGACTAACACAGAGAATAACCAGTTTTTTTTTTTTCTTAATTTCTTCTTTTGCAAGAGTGGCATTGCTTCTGCTAGTACCTTATACAATGAGTATTTTATCTCTGAAATTGATTGTGATTGTGCATCCTTAATTTTTATTGATGCCATTAGATCTGACAGCAGTATGATTAAAACAAGCGTTACTTGTATTTAAAAATTCAGAACAAGCTTTTACCTTAATAGCTGTTTAAAGATTGTACTTTTAGGAAATGCAGAAGTATCATTATTTCTGTACAGCATTTGGTGTATGGGATCTTTAATTTTCAAAATATTGCAAACACATGTTATTTCCTCATTTCTCTACCTTCCTTTCCACTCTCTTATTCTGATGGACTGAACATAGAATAAATCCCTGCCTGTTCTAATGACCTGTATTAAGTTGATGTGTTTGTGTGTGTGAGGCAGAAAATACGTGCGTGCCCACATGTGCATATGTACACACCTCTAAATAATGTGACTGAAGGGGAGAACTATGAATTGTTTTTTAAAGAAATGCAATTTCATTATTTTTAGCCAACTACAAATAACAGATAGTGATGGCTGATAATGTGATAGTAAATAGAAGTCCCCTGGCAGTTATTCTTGATGCAAATATATGAGTCCATTATGAGTTTTAATAAATTGATTGTTTCAAACTGAATGCTGATGAAGTTTTTGTGTGCAGGTGGGATAGCTGTATTGATTCTGTTAATTTTGTTATTCTGCAAAAAAAAAATTCCTTATCTTTCCTGTTCAAATTTATCACACTCAGCACTGGTCAGGTCAGTGTCCATGTGTTTGGCAACCAAATTCCTTAAAAACTTAATGCCCCAGTGTTCTTCCTTTAGTTTCTTTTAAAGTTTTGTGTTTTTTTTTAAGATTTTGTTTATTTGACAGACAGAGATCACAAGTAGGAAAACAGGCAGGCAGAGACAGAGAGAGGGGGAAGCAGGCTCCCCGCTGAGCAGAGAGCCTAATGCGGGGCTCGATCCCAGGAACCTGGGATCACGAGCTGAGCCGAAGGCAGAGGCTTTAACCCACTGAGCCACCCAGGCGCCCCTCTTTTAAAGTTTTATAACTTTTGGTGGAATGCTGTGGCTATTTGTATTCTGTGGCAGTTCAGTATTCTGGATCATGCTCTCACCAACGATGACTGTTGATAAAAGGTTTAGATGGTTGGCTCACTTTACCACTTGTTTATGTGCTCACTTGCATGAGTGGTGAGGATGCAGGGTGGGAGGACGCAGGGCCGTGAGTGAGCAGGGAGAGGTTCAACTGTCCGCTTAGCAGGGAGTGATTATGATGGATACCCAGGTAACCCTTGGAAGGTATTGTGGGCGACAGAAGATATGAACAACTAAGCAATTTGCTCATGGACAGAGGTCAAATATGATAATTACTATATCACAAGACCAACTGAGTAGGTTGGGGTATCAGTCAGACTCTTTTTATGATTTCAAAAACATTCATACTCCATGGGTTAGTTCTCCATCTCTCCATAATTAAAAAGAGATGATGATAATTTTATAAAGCTCTTTATATGTTTCAACAAATCCAACACCCCAGAATGTTCAGTGTAAATGAAATTCTAAGCAATGTCTTTCGGCAAGTTTTTATTTCTTTCTTAATGATCTAAAATTTTCTCAAAAAGACTCACGTACATTCCTCAAAGAAAATAATCAGTAAAAGATTCACAGTTTCTGATGAGATCTGATGAGATCTACAAGGTTATACCATTCTATCTTCAAAAACAGTCTTTTGTATTCTAAAGCTATTCAGTAAATAAAAACAGTCCTTATATGACCTGGTACTCGTTTGCTTGTACTCTGGACTTCCATATGAGAACTCATATACTTTAGCCAAAGCAAATAAACCTCAACTGTCTATAAATTAATTATGATTAGTGACTGATTTAATGTTTACTTTTGCCTTTCTTTTTATATGTATCCCTTTGAAACATGCTAGGCTGTAATACACAATTATTATTAGTTCAAGTTGAAGTGATTCTGTATAAAATTGGCCTCATATTTATTCATTCAGAAAATGAGCAGGGACAGAGTGCATATTTTATAAAACTCCAGTAATTTCTGTATCAGATAACCCTTAAGCAAAATAAGATTTGACCCTTCCAAAATTGCTTAATAAATTGGTATTTAATGGAGCATCTTTAAAACTTCTGTATTTTTTTTCCTTTTATTGAAACCTTCAAAGCTTCAGACCACAGATCCTGCATTTAAATGTTGAAAATATGATTGTGTTTTGATTGATTTAGTGCATCTTTATGATAGAAACCATTTATTTTGAGCAAAATTATGCCTAAATTTGACAGATTATTGTGGAAATCTCTGTGTGAGAGATAAAATGGCTTACATTAATTGAAATGTTCTCCTAAAGAATGAAAATTCAAAGATTTCATATAGAAAAGGAGACTTTTTTGGCCTACAATGGCTTTGGAGGGAATAAAACCTACTGTAAAAACAGAGATAAGTCATTTTAAATTTATTCAAAGCATACCTTGTTGTAACTATTTGGCTGCTGATAATTTCTTTGTGATGTTGGTCAGAGCTATCAGAGATAATACTCTACTAATTAATCTCTACCATATATTTGACAGTTCTGTAATCTCTTTGTCACAACCACAGTGGGCCTTCAGATCCTTGGGGAGGCTTTGAGGACCTCCGGATGTTTTGAAATGTTTTCTCCGGCTCCCTCCTAAGATCCAACTTAGCTTGCTTGGAGATATCAGTGAATTTCAAATGGCATTTGTGATGACGCTGCTCTCTTGATCCCCTGTACAAATTTGCCATTAAAAGCAGATCGAATATGAGCTCCTCGTCCCCGTCCTGAAGCATGAGAAGCATACCCACAACACCAGCAGCAAGTGCTGAACAGCAGATCAGCCTAATGCCCCCTCATGATAAAAGAAGTGAGATGTATTGAACAACCCTAGCTCTATTTATTACAGAGATTTCTCTGCATAAAGCAGTGTTATATTTTTGGTTAGCATTATGTAATGGCTTTGCGATTATGTACTTTTCCTGTCTTTCTGACGCATATTGCTAGATGGCAAAATTTCAGGGGTTGCACATTCCTTATACTTCAGTGTACCTTCATCAGCATCTGGTGCTGGTCCTTGATCAGCATTAGTGCCCAACTACAAGCACACAAATATGAATACAGAGGCCTGTTTTCCTTATTAATAATTATTATCACCTAGAGAAGTGCTGTCCATTAGAAATACAGTGCAGACCACATGTGTTATTTGAAATTTGCTAGTAGGTACATTAAAGGTAGTAAGAAGCTGGTGAACTTAATTTTCTTAATATATTTAATTTAACTCAATATACGAAATAGTATTTTTCAATTTGTGCCCAATATAAAAATATGATTGAGATAGTTTACTTTATTATATTAAACCTGTGTTTCACATTTACACAAGTCATTGCAGACTATCCAAATTTTAAGTGCTCAATAGCCCATGGCCACTGGTGGTTACTCTACTAGACAGTATAAACCTGGGGCTTGAAATAGTTTCTGGTATATGGGCACTACTCAATTAAATATTAGTCAAATAAGTAAATGATACTAGCTGACTGTTTTTTTTAATATCCAGATCAATTAATAATTTTCTATGTTATAAAATCATTTTCTTGGTGGTATAAATGCCTCATTATCAAATCTCCATGTTAAGAAACAGAGAGATCTTTTATTTGGACTTAGAATATTCCTTTTTTGAAGAAGGTTGCAGTTCCTAAACAGTTACATGAGTAGGAGAAAGCAAAATAGCTTGCGTATTCTGAAAGTCATTCATTCTAACTCATTTCATTTTCTGCTTTGTGGAATGAAACTCATATTTTTATGTCTCTGAAATCTTTATTTTTATTCATTAGAAAGAAGTCAGTTAATTTGCATTTACTAATCTCCCATTCCTCACACTGTAACATCATTCTCTTTATATCTAAAGGGAAAATTGTAACTATTTCTCTTAAGCCTATAAACTTAATTTCCATTAAGAGAACTGGTAGTTTGAATGAAAATAACAACATCTTGCAAGTTTTATTCCTATTGTCTGGCTTTTTATAGGCTTGTCTATATCACTTCATTTTGTGGCACTTCTTATTGTGTAAAATATGTAGTCTGGTATTTGCTTAATTTTTCTGATTTATATGTTTAATGAGAGAAAAGTACATTTACAAGACACAAATTAAGACATTCCTAAATTATTCCTCAGATGTCAATAATATTTAGTTAATTTAAATAGTTCATTTTAAATACTCTTAAATAGGATATTTAAATTTCTCAAATTTTTGATAAACATTAAATGAAAATTTAAAGTAATTTGAATCAGAAGTGGACCCAGATTAACTGCATCAGTAATCTAGAAAATGCATTTCTATTATGGAAAAGGGTTTGGAATAAAAATAGGTGGCTGGAATTGTCCTATTTACACATAATTTTGTCTATTCCAGGTGAATTTATAGAGAGAGAGTTATCGAGAAGGATGCCCACCAAAATGAAAGCAGTAGTTACTACTGGCTGCTGTGCTTTTGAATAACTTTTGCTCTGTTTGTTTTTATTTACTATACAATTTTTTAATGATGACACTCAAAAGAATATTTGAAAATGTAGGTCTCATCATAGTCATATAAAATCCCATGTGTGAAATCTAACTGAAATGCTATTTCCAAAAAAAATTAGTTTGGGTTTGTTAGTTTTATTATAACTTAATAATGTATTTAAGTTCAGTCAATATATGTTTTATCTGATCTATCTTAATGTGTAGATAAAAACCTAATAAATAGTAACATTGGCAATAAATATTGCCTTAAAGCATGCATCATTTGTTACTGAATATTTGATGAGTGGCATATGCTGATCAAAAAATAAATTCCATTTATCCATTTGACAAGTATCAATAATGCATATAACAAAATAGGGGGTGAGTTCCAAACCTTAGAAATCAGTGGATTTTGATGTAATTTTGTTTTACTAATAAAATAATAGCTACATTTACTATGTACCACTTATTGAGTTATGTGTGCAATCTTTATAATAACCCTGAGTTAGATAGTGTTATCATTTCTATTTTATCCAAGATTCTAAGGAACATAGAAGACTAAACTTGTCTTGGACCATGTGGCTATTCAGTGTTTTCCTTCACTAGACTGTGGAGTCTAGCAAGTTGATCAATACACTGTACCAAATAGACTATGTATGTTGACCATACCCGTTTTTATTTTACAATCCAGCAGTGGGCTTTTCAATTTATAATTAACATGATATAAAATAACAAAGCAAGTACCAGATTTGTTGCCTAAAATTTAAGGCTGTCCTATTCGGGTCTTGTTGTTACAGAGAATTCTTAACTTTAAAATGCGCTTGTGGGACACCTGGGTGGCTCAGTTGGTTAAGCAGCTGCCTTCATGATCCCGGAGTCTTTGGATCTTCCCACATCAGGCTTCCAGCTCCATGGGGAGTCTGCTTCTCCCTCTGACCTCCCCTCTCATGCTGTCTCACTCTGTCTCTCTCTCTCAAATAAATAAATAAAATCTTTTAAAAAAAAATGCTCTTGTGATCTAGCTGAGACAAGTCTCTAACTCCAGTGCAGGCTCATCCACAGGTCTAAAGAGGAAGGTTGGTGACTAGCCCAAGGCTGCACAGCAAGTCAGTGGAAAGGCATAGAAGCTTCCTGTGCTTCTACTAGCGAGGCTTACTTGTATGATTTTATACTACTCCTAATCATAAAAAACAGTTTTAGATTCAACCAATTGGTGAATCTTCTTCAAAATATTCTTGCAATTCTATTTAGTAATAAAATTGTTAAATTGTGGCTTTTTGTAGCATTAAAAACTAATATTCAGGAGAGATTAAAGGATCAGAACTGCACAAGTGAGTAAACAGACTTGATTATAAGGACACCTAATTATTACAAGATAGGATATAATTAAGTGCTAAAGTTGTGCAATACAAAGAAAATAAAGGCTGCAGAGTTTCTTAGGAAGAAATCAAAGAACCATATTGCTTTGCTGAGCTCTAATTGCCAAATTGAAAAGTTGAAAAAAAAATAAAACAAAATTTAAACAAAGCAAGTTGACATAAGGTCTTATAATTCTGTCTGGTCTTGTCAGTTTGTCAAGACACAGTCTTGATTAGACAATTCTATTTTACTCCCTTACAATCAGATAATCAAGCTACCATCATAAACAAGATAGCAACAATAAGGAAAGCAAATATTGTGATTAACATTTGTTGTATGCCTACTGTGTGCCAGAGATATTCTTTCCCTATTACTCAATTTAATAGGTGTGTTGTCTCTGGTCCCATTTTACAGATGAGAAAACTGAGGCTCAGGGGATCTGAGGAACCTTGTATGGGGTTGTTCTTTTTTTTTTTTTAAAGATTTTATTTATTTACTTGACAGACAGAGATCACAAGTAGGCAGAGAGGCAGGAAGAGAGAGAGGAGGAAGCAGGTTCCCCTCCGAGCAGAGAGCCCGATGTGGGGCTCGATCCCAGGACCCTGGGATCATGACCTGAGCCTAAGGCAGAGGCTTTAACCCACTGAGCCACCCAAGTGCCCTATGGGGTTGTTCTTATTAGTCAGAGAGTCACAATTCAAACTCAGGTCTATTGTGATTTAAATTCCATAGTCTCCACTGCATTGTAACAAGCCCTCTTACTGTCTGCAAGATCAGGATGGTAGCACCTCCATTTATTCCACATATTCCAGAAGTCTTTGAGGAGGGCAGAAAGGCTTTTCAGAGTGGTCAGGAAGATAGAGTCATCCGTCTGAAGATACTGCTTACCCTTGTGAGGCGGGTGTCCAGGAGTGTGTTATCCAGCTGTGGCCTTCCTCATATGGGACCTGGAGAGAGGCTCAGCCAGACTGAGGCTCCAGATCACCAGGGCATCTTACACCCTGACTTAGCAGGGCTGGTTGAGGAAGGGTTCCTTTGTCCTACATGTGGAGGCGTGCATTTAATACCGAAGATGAGAATGACTTGAACAAAATTTGCTGATTAAAGCTATTTGTTTTCAGTTATTGTCATTCCTTCTTTGTTGACCTCTCTTTCTTTTTTGCACTAATACACCAATTCCTTTGTGAACTTAAGAAATCACCCCTTGCCTCCCTCATTATCCCAGTTCTCCCAGCCAGGGGAGAAGAGAACATAATGAGGAACCAACATCTTAATGTTGGATTCATTTAATGATGTGGACTTTTTTGATGGAGGGGAAGATACATGTATTTTTCAAAAAAGTTAATCATTAGGACGTGAGCTCAAAATCTCTGATGACATTCCAGGTATAGCATTGTAGTGTGGGTAACAACAATGACAGCAGTGATACGTGACGTGTGTTGAAGGGGTACTGTATGCCAGGCACTGTATGAAGAGCTTTTGATGGATTTTTATGTTTAACCATCACAACATTTCTATGAAATAGGGGCTATCATATCCCCATTTTAGATGATGAAAGCTTAGGCTTTTTGCCCAAAGGAAGTTGTATCGGAGTCAGAGGACTTTCCTGGTGTATAAATACTACTCCTGCATTCTATTGACCGTGATACTAATTAGCAAGTATTTGAATTTAGAAGTTGGCAAAATAATGCTTAAATCCTATGGATGAGCAAACTGTAAATTTGAAGATGAAATAAATCATTTGTAAATGTGAAGAGCTGCTTAAAATCTGTGTATTGCAAAAAAAAAAAATCTGTGTATTGCTAAAAAAAAAAATGTGCTTAAACTATTCTCCCATTCGAATACTGTGTATTTCAGTGTTTAGATTGCAAACAGCGTCACAGTTGAAGGATAACAAATGGGAATAGTATTGTGGTAATTCTGTGTCTTAACGACAATGGTATGCCATAGTCAAAATGACTGATTTAATTAATGTGTTTTCTACCGTATTTTACATTTCTCTATTGAAAGATATTCTAAAGGGTAAGGTGTGCAGTTTAGCTTATTTAGCTCCCAATTCCAACTTTCCTACATTTTGAAGATATATGGTATTTATTTGCATTTTTATTCTTTTTTTTGTTTTATGTGCTCATTTGAATCTTACCTATTTTCTTTTTTTTCTTTTTTTTTTTTAACAGTTACATCCAGCTTTTTATTGCCTAAGCAGACTGGGGCTTGCTTCATCACTCGGCTCTGCTGTGGAGCACTTCTGTAAAACCAGCTGAATTGCACACTGAAGATCCACCCTTTTGGTGAGTGGAATCATAGCTACAATTTTGTGTTTTGCTCCGCCTCATGTTGTTTGTATTGTTGGCCACGGTGCTTTGATACAGAGCACAAAATAGGGCTTTTCCAGCTCTGTGCAGGAAAACTGGCTTCTTTTCTTTTTCTTTTTTTCCTTATGGACACAAGTAATTTGTACTGTCATTTTCTCTCTCAGAAATCTGCTATTGTCTCTCTCTCTCTCTCTCCCAACCCAACTGAATGACTACAGTTCTTCAGTCATGCATCTGCCTCTTCTCAACCTGGATGTGTCCCCCTCCAGCATGCTCTCCTCATCCCTTGGCCTCTACAAATAATTTGTTTATCACAGTTCGTATTTGCTAGGTATGCATAGAAATAAAAGGTGATGGTTGTGTTCAGCTGGACCACATAGTATTCCACTGTAATGTGTAAGACATTTTAGATTAAAAAAAAAGAAAACCTTGGCCTGTTTGATCTGTTTTATGTTGTTAATCTATGCATGCCATTAAAAAAAGCAAAAAGGAAACTGGCAAGCCTTCCTGATAAAATCCTTTCTGTTTTTATTGTCCCTGAACTGGCATCCTGGAGATATTTCTACAGCACCTAGCAACATATATCAAAGGTCTTCCTAAGGCTTTTTCTTGGACCTTCAGCATCCTTATTTCCCAAGTCTTTTGGTTTTCAGATCTTGCTTTTATATTTTTACAGGTCACATCTTACCAAGATGTTGTACTTTGTGGGGATGAGACAATTAGAAATTGTCTCATAGGTACATCTAATTGTCCTGTGGGGGCAATTACTAATACATTTTGCAATTCTAATTTGGAGATGGACCATCTGACTTAGCTAAAACCTCAGCTATAGAAAAACCGTGGTAATCTGACTACATATAGAGATATTGTGATCAAAGATAGGGTATGAGAGGAGGTATGGTAGAAACTTAAAAGTGATTAGATGAATAAAAGGAACAGGTATCTGGATTAAATCTTTCTTTTTCTTCTTTCTATCTTTTTATTTCTGGCAGAAGTTTTGTCTGTGTGTGTGTGTTTCCTGTGAAAATGAGTCGGTGACAAAGGAAGTGAGAATGGGTTTAAGGGCAAGGGTGTTGATATGAATATTTTCATGAAGGAGGTGTGCATAATGCAGAAATCAGCCTGGGTGGAACAGTTTACAAAGTACTTACATAACAGATAATATAATGCCTGGATGGGAATCTTATGAGGCTGTGGTGAGAAGTAGATGATGTAGTTAAGTACTTACCCTGATATTGGACATGTAGTCAGAGATAAATTAATGTTATCAGCAGTTCTGGCTCCATTTTGCTGGTGAAGAATCTGAAGTCCAAGCAACTTATTGGAAAACTACCTTTCTACTATGGCTGGTTTTCCACATTTTTTCTTGCTGTCCCCATATGTTTTCTTGGATATGTGGTCTGAGCTGAGAGAATCCTCTGTTAAGGTTTTGGATTATATTGTTCTTGGATTTTGAGAAAGGCACTCAATGAGATAATGCTCAGCACTCTTTAACTTTCTCTGAAACACAATATTCCTCATATCTTGGAGGTCAGATCCAAACTAGATTGTGTAAAGAAGGCTTGAGTTTATTACAGCACATCTCTGACTACAAGGATGCTAGCACATAGATCAGATGCTATCCTCCCCTAGAAATATCCCCTGGTACCACTTCTTTCTTGGAAGCTTGGATCCACCATTGTTCTGGTTGTTAAGGCAATATCACCGAGTGCTTAGGAAATAAATTATAAACGTGGAGTTGTCAATTTTAGAAGAAATGGGAGGGTGTATGGTGAAACAGACCTAAGATTCTGACATAGTCTATGCTATGTCCTCCCCAGAACAAATAATAGATCAAAACACTGCAGAGGAAGAGGAGGTAAGTTAGGTGGGGCAGGACCTGGAAGAATGGAGCCTGCCTTGAAGAATGTTGCCTATGCTTTGGATTCCTAGAGGACTTTCCTGAACTTGTTAGATTCATCATTCACATCCCCTGTTTTTCTCTTTGTTGCTCATCATCCTAATCTTGTCATCTAATTTAATTCTCTGACTCACTTATCTGGAAAAAATGGGTCTTCGGTACATAGTAATCATGAAAGCAGGTAGAGGAAATTGAGGAATATTGTGTCGATGTGGGAAGAGAGGGAAAAGGCTGCACGATCTTAGGAAATACCTTGATCATAAAAGCAAATCTTAGAATGTCCGTGATTTGCCTAATACGCTGGTCTGAAAACTCATTGAGTTTTATCAATGCTCTCATCAGGTTTTGCCATCATTTAGTTAAGATCATTTACTCCTGCAACCACAAATGTTTTGAATTTTGGCTAAATAACAAGGCAGCCAGTGTGGCAGGGCTTGGCTTGCAGAAAACTGCTGTCAACTTTCAGAAGTTCTTCATGCTAACTGTCTGGCATTGTATTTACATTCTATGGAATCTGTTCCCAAGAAATACCTACCACCTTTGAAAAGAACTCTCTAAGATTTCTGCCTTTTGCTGTTCAATTTTAAGTGTCATTTTCAGCCCTAATAGAATAAATGAGAATGGCTTTATCAGCAATAGGCTTTATCAACATTAAGGTGTTTGCACAAGTTTTTAGTTGCTGTCTCTACCATCTCTGGCTCTTTTTCTTTTCACTTAGGCTTATGCCTAGAGTTTTAAATGTTACTCTCTTTGCTTATAAGAGGAAATAAATATATTCATTGTAATTGATGTAATCAATGTACTAGATCATAGTTTGTCATATATTCCTTATAATAAAACCTAGACTTTCTCTAGAATCATCCCATATTTCTCTTGTTCGCAGTATTTCAATTAGTGGATCAGTACCTTAAAAATTTCTATGCAACTTCTTTTGCTTAACTGGAAGGAATGTATAAAATGGTTTTTATTCTGTATTGAATTCAGAGAAAACATTAGATTTAAATGTAGATTCTCATAATTCTAGGATGATCATATCTGCTTTCAATCACAGTAGGATGAAATATAAGATGTGATTCTGCCAGCACTAAAATATGTATTTTTGCCTATTTTTTTTCATTATTTAAGACATGAAAACAAAAGAGAAAGAAACAAAAACAATAGAAAAAACCCTGATACTTTGAAGGATTGCCATTGATATGGACTAAGTAGAACAAATGTTTTTCAATTTCCTTTTTTTTTTTTTAAAGATTTTATTTATTTATTTGACAGGGAGAGATCACAAGTAGGCAGAGAGGCAGGCAGAAAGAGAGGAGGAAGCAGGCTCCCTGCTGAGCAGAGAGCCCAAGGGGCTCCATCCTAGGACCCTGAGATCATGACCTGAGCTAAAGGCAGAGGCTTAACCCACTGAGCCACCCAGGCACCATTCAATTTCTGATAGTATTAAATTGAAACCCTATTTTAAGTAGAAGTTTTGGGAAAATCAACAGATCTACATGAAGGCTCTGTTTTCAGCAACACATCCTGCAGTGAGTGATGTGTGGATTTAATTCTCCATCAGTAGAATACAACATGACATTTCAAAGACTTTGTAATAATCAGTATGTACTGAACATATAAGTGACCTAGTCTCTTAAAAAATAAGATTAACATTTTTTTTCTCTAAAACTCACCTTTTTTTTTTAAGATTTTATTTATTTATTTGTCAGAGAGAGATCACAAGTAGGCAGAGAGGCAGGCAAAGAGAGAGGGAGAAGCAGGCTCCCTGCTGAACAGAGAGCCCAATGCGGGGCTCCATCCTAGGACCCTGAGATCATGACCTGAGCTTAAGGCAGAGGCTTAACCCACTGAACCACCCAAGTGCCCCAAAACTCACTTCTATAAGAATTGGAACTGTTAGCACCATGTTGAAAGTATAACACTGAGCTCTTTTTTTTTTCCCCTTCTCCTTTTTTGCCAGCATAAAAACACCCTTTAATACTCACCATCTAACCTTTAAAATGAGAGCATTTTGAGATTATTTTTTTTTCCTTCACTAAATGCCTGAATTGCCTCTTAATGTTGTGAGATTTACAACAGGTTTTCTTTAAATATTCCAAAATTTCTCATATAAAGTCATGCAACATTGTATATTTCACTAAATATTTCCTTGGAAATTTAAAGACTAAAAAAGAACTTATGTAACTAGAGCTAATACATGATGTGCATGTGGCGTTTTAATGTAACAATTATGAAGGGAGTAAATGTAGGAAAGAACAGTTATTAAATACCTGCCATGTGCTACATTTAAACATTTTTTCTCTGTAATGAAAATCATTTTATTTAACATAAAAACAAAATCCTCTTTACTCCTGAAAACTGAGGTCCCAAGAGGTTAAATATCTTATTCAGGTTTGCACAGCTAAAAAGAAGAACCAAATTTTTTAGCCGTATCTGTTATTCCAGATACTGATCTGCTAACGGAAATATTCTGGACAAGCAAAAACATGGATGATTCTAGAGAAAGCATAAGTTTTATTATGAAGAATATATGATAAGCTATGATCTAGTAAATTAATTACATCAATTTTTAAATTATGGATTTTTTTGTAAACTGTTGTCACTTATGCTGAAGTGTGAATAGTGTGCTTATCGATGCTTGCCAGCTATCATTGGATGTAGATTTTGGTTTTCAAATCCCTGAGTATATAAATCTATGAGATATTTGTAATACAGAATAAGAAAAGTAATTATAAAATGCTATTTAAATTTTTGAGTAGCTCATTGAAAAATTGATTGGGAATATCTTTAAATGGCTTAGTTTACTATCACAAGACAGTTACAAAAGAAGAAAAGTAGTCTGGAGAGGTTTGTTGTATCATTAGAACTATGTAAACCAAGATGAACAAGTTGAACAGAATTTGGGTGAAATCTAACATTTTAATGGGCTACTGAGAAAACAGGGAGATATTGTAGGTTTAATTCCAGACTACCACAATGAAGTAAGTATCACAATACAGCAAGTCAAATGAATTTATTGGTTTCCCAGTTCATATAACTATTGTTTCCAGTATACTGTAATGCATGAAATGTGCAATAGCATCTTATCTTAAAACACACACACACAATGTACATACCTTAATTAAAAAATACTTTATTGCTAAAAAAAAATGCTAACCACCATCAGCTTTCAGTGAGTCATAATCTTTTTGCTGGTGGAAGGTCTTGCCTCGATGTTGATATGTGCTGGCTGATCAAGGTGGTAGCTGGCAAGTTTGAGTGGCTGTGGCAATTTCTTAAAATAAGACAAGGACATTTGCCACATCTCTTCCTTTCCCGAACGATTTCTATGTAGCATGTTATGCTACTTGATAGCATGTTACCTACAGTAGAACTTCTTTCAAAATTAGAGTCAGTTCTGTCAAACCTAAACCACTGCTTTATCAACTGTTTATGTAATATTCTAAATGCTTTATTGTCATCTCAACATTATTCATAGCATCTTCACCAGAAATAGGTTCCTTCTCAAGAAACCAATTTTTTTGCTCCTCCACAGAAAGCAACTCCTCATCCATTAAGGTTTTATCATGAGACTACAACAATTCAAATATAATAATAATGAAAACATTTGAAATATTGCAAGAACTACCACAATTTGACAGAAACATGAAATGAGCACATTTTACTGGAAAAAATGGCATCAGTAGACTTGCTAAATGCAGGGTTGCCACAAATCTTCAATTCATAAAAGTATAGTATCTGTGAAGTACAATAAAATGAAGCACAATAAAATAAGGTATGACTCTATAAGGAAAATAAGCCATTATATCATGATGAGTCCAATTTGACTGGAAAACCAACAGATAAACTATATTGTTAAAAGGCCAATTTAATATAAATTAAATACCATCATACATAATATCAATTATAAATAAGTCAAAATGTAAGGTATTTAAATGGATATTTGCTTGTGTGTGTGTGTGTGTGTGTGTAGGTCTGTGTGTGTTGTATACCTATGTACCATATCTAGGTCCATAGAAAATGGGTTACAAATGTAGGCATCTTAATAAAGAATGTAAGAACATAGAGCCACAATCACACAAAGAATAAACTATCAAGAACATAGGGAAATAAATATAACAGTTGATTCTCCTTCCTTGTGGTAGTTATGCTCTATCAAGTTGCTGGAACACTGAATTAGCAAATAACTGAACCATTGCCCCAAGGGGAAATACAGGATTAGATAAGTGCAAGCCTCAAGTCCCAACATTTTCATCAACCAATCAACAGATCAATATGTAACCTTGTTTTATGTGTGTTTCTGTTTAAGAACATCTTATTTAATATATGTTGTTGATTCATTAACACTGAACGCATGGCAGACAGCACTATAACTCCTGCCTGACCGAAGCTTATCTAGCACATGTATTTTCTCTGTAAGGCACATAACAGCCTTCTTGCACTTGGGATTACTAGACAGCACTTATGTACTATGCTTGGAGTCATTTAAAACAGCAAAATCAGCAAGAAAAAGCACAAAAGTGTATAAAATATGGTACTATATAGACAGTGAAAAGGACTTGTTTGTAATATGAGCACTGAAATAAGAAGATGGGGCATCTCATGTATTAGGCAACTCAAATTATTCACTGCTCTTCATGACTGTAAAAGTGCTAGGACTCTTGGTTATGGGGTTACAAGTAAAGGAAGCCAAAAGTGGATAAACCTATGATCAGTAGTTGATGTTTCAATATTTTGCCTTATTTGGAAATAATCTATATATTCAATGAATATCCAATATTAACTTATCTCAGTATACCCTTAAAGTTTTCAGTTACCAAAAAGGTTTTGGAAACTATTTTTAAGTAGATATACCATCAGCATAAATATTATTGAAAAGTATATTTATAAGCTTTTATGTTACATATTTCATTTGTTAAGAATTATGGTTAGATTATTTATGAAAATTCATGAGATATTAAATGTCTAACTATCATCTTGTTATCTGTTATCTTTCTTGCTGACAAATTCTGTAACAGAGACACCATGAGATTGACTTTTAATAAATTTGGGTAGAATAAAAATATTATATTTAATACTGATAACTCTAAAGACATGCCTGTTTTAATTACACCAGCAAACTTAAATTAGCTTTTATTTACCAAACATTATCCTAGATCACATGAACTTGAAAATCATCTGGGTTAGTTTCTACATTTATGAGAATATACTTTATTTATATAAATGTTTGTCTTTACAAATCAATTTTGGTAATACCATCTGCAGGTGGGAAAATATCACATATCTGTAACACATATACATAGACATACATAATATACAGACACGTACTGGGATCTTAGAGCTTTGATTTTAACATTTTAGCAATGAGTGACATATGAGAATAGAAAACTCACTAGTTTATAAAAGAACAGTTGAATCCAAATTGTGTTCTGGTAGATAGAATAAGTTAAAGTTACCTGCTCAGATGGCTAAAAGCTTTTACTAATATTTGTGGAACTATTTTAAAATTTTTTTATTCACCTGATTTCCATAGAGCACCCTCCCCTCCCTTCCCCGGCCTTCCCCTCCCCTCCCCTTTCTTTTCCTAAGAATTTCCCCGAAGTTTGCATATTAAAAGAGGGCTCTGAGTTGGTAGGGAATAGCAGGTAGAATACTCCTACTGCAAAGGCACAGAGGAAGTATGTAAATTTCTCCTAGAAAGCCTTTGTTTCTTAAATCTAGATCTTTCACAATATGTGAAAGCCTTTTGGGGAAGAACAGGGAAGGTTTGGGGACTGGCAAAAGGATAGGTGGTGTCTGAATTGTTTCTAGAACCATGTTTCTGTTCTTGGAAAGACTCACTTTGTAAGACAAGTACATTTTTTTAAGTCCTCAAAGAACCGGGTTTCAACCTGAAAGATATCCAGAAGCTGACTCGGCCACCTACCTACATTATCCTTAATTTGCTTCTTCGTATCAGGGAGAAGATCTTCAACTAAGACTGAAATCAAAAGATTCCTAAATTCTAGATTTAGAGCTATGTTTCTTGAGAATGGTTTGATAAATCCTTCCACAAATGGCTTCAGAATGTTTTTCTTTTCCTGTGTACAGATTTTCATTTGAGCTTTGGGGAGAAGGCCTAAAAAGTTCCTATCAGGCTGTGGTATCAGCTTCCAATTTGGCCAACTTCTGATTATAGAGCTACTTTAAAAAATCCTTTCAAATGTCTTGTTAGGTGTTAGCCAGGATCAACAGTAAATATTCCTGACAGTATTGAACTATCCCGTGGACACAAGAAGGGTCCCCAAAGAAGTTACAAAAGATAGTATCCTCCCAATGAAACAGGGGAGTGAGGTTCTTATCTCAGGGAGTCTAAGAATGAATCTTGCTGACAAAGGAGAGTGAACAAAGCGATAGAGTTTTATTAAGCGGGGATATAGAAAAAGCTCTCAGGAGTGAGAGGGGTCCCAACTGGGTTGCCAATGAGGGCTTTTCATCTCAGGCCTTTTATTAGGACTTTCGCAGGAAACTTGCCAGTGGTTGTGTCAGTGGCCTGGAACTAGACATGATACTTAGACATTGTGTGCGAGTCTTTGTTTCTGTGACATCTATGATCTATACATATGTATTGCTAGGTCTGGTTAATCTCTATAGTGAACTTTTCCTTTGAGGCCTGGTTAGTTTCTGTGGTTATTTTTATTTTCTGGGGTTACAATGTAATTATTCGAAAAACATTTTAACCCTAGTAATTGGGATAGGGTGATCTAAATTTTCCTGATTTCTGTCTGTTTTGTCTCAGCGTCTGCACACCTTAAATACTGTCAGAGCCTAATAGGGGCCCCTATTCTTTCCCTACCTAAAGTCCCATCCTTTCCCTATTCACCAAGATCCAGAGCCAGTCCCAAAGATAACCAAAAGAAATACTTAAACAATTCCCCTGAGAGCTGGCAATACTTGGTAGGATCCCAGCTGAAATTGTCCTACAACTCACATCTCTATCTAGCTGTATTTTTGGGACCCCTCTCCCTCAACCTCATGGTTGTTAAATCAAGTTCCTAGGACACAAAATTAGACAAACAAGGCAGTAGCTGTTTCTGGGTAAGAAAGGATTGATAATCATTATCTTTTCGTGCCAATCTGAATTTGGAAAGGAACGGACATGAAATTTTACCTTCTTTCTAAGAGGTGCCACAGGTAGAAATCTGGGAGAGCTGAGTCTGTTATTTGTTCTTACCCTTTGTAGACGTCTGCCAGTTTTCCTAGAATGCCATCTGCAGGTTCCAGAAAGAATAGGGTGTCCCATTGAGTCCTTGTCCTGGTCACCAGAAAACACAGAGGAGGAAAAAATAATTTTCCCTCTATCCTTTATAGCGAGTGCTTGGCAGAGACCCCTTTCTCTCTGGGGAAACTCTTAAGTGAATAAGCTTATCTGAGGTGGTTAAAAGTTCTCCACTGTGGCCACTGTAATGCAAGATTACCCTTTGGTAAGCTTACCTACTGGTTTAGCCTTAAAACAAAATTTTATTCACCTGTGCCCTCGTGCTCGCTGCAGATCAGCCTGACTCTTACCCATTCCCAACTTCAGGTCCAGTCCGGTTTTTAGGTCAGACCCAGTCAGACCTGAGATGCTTGGGATTGCTAGATTGGGCCTCGTCTGCTCTGTCCATTGGAGCAGGTAGCACAAGTCGAGGTAAGGGGAAACAACACGACCACGACATCTGAAAGTTTATAGTGCAGAAGCCACAGATCTGGAATCCAATAGGGACGTTCTTACCGCCTCGGCAGCTCCCAGAAGCAGCGAGAGAACAGATCGAGGGGCTGAACAGGTACCTATGCGGGGTTGCTCAATGTTCCTGGGGGCTGTCAGGGTCTTCTTTGGTTCCGTGTTCTGACATCAGGCCTGTTGAAAGATAAACTGAGTCATATTAAAAAAATTAAGAGTTTGAGTAAAAATCAGCTTAAATTGGGCAGCGCCACAGCGGAAGTGGTTGGGAGCACCCTACCAGCTGGAGCTCAGGGAGAGACTTTGTGGAGATAAAGGCGGAAGCAAAGTAAGGAAAGTATTGACTGGCGACAGCGTAAAGCCTATGGGCTGTCGATGACTGGTTGTCCTTAGCGTTTTGATTTTGTGACCTTGAGGCATTTATAGGCTTAGAGTTTGGTTTGCTTATGTCCCTTGCAGCAGCATGTCGTCCATATGTAACTAATTTAGCACTGATTATCTCCCATAAGTGCGGTGATTTTGATTTGGAAGGCATTTTTGTAAGCTGAGCAGAAGATGGCCTGTCCAGAGCACGGATATTGCCTGTTCATGTTGAAGTAGCACGTTTTTCAGAGTCCATAAAGTACATGATACCAGCATTTGTCTCCGAGGCAAATTATAAAAGATTTTAAAAACCCATTGTCCTTGGTATTGGCTAATGTACAGTTGTGTTGGGGAGAGGATCGCCAGTCACTGAGAGTGGATAGTGCTGAGGATCTTAAGAGGCTTATAAGTTTTGATCTTCTCACGCATTTAACCTTTTATGCTAAGAATGATCATTGGACAGAAAGATACATTTGGAAGGATGTTTTAATGAATCATTTAAAATAAGGGCAATTTAAAAACAATTGACTACCAATAACAGTTTAATGACATCAAAATGTTCAAATACTATGCAGCCCTGAAAATTTAATCTTTTTAAGTAACATGTAAGAATATCAAAATACTATATTTTTTAGAAGTATATATAGCCTGATCCTAGTATATTTCTTTTTTAGATGTACCAAAGAACATTAAGAAAAGGTGAGAGGGATATATGAGGAAATGTTAATAGTGGCTATTTCTGGGGAAGGAGATCATTTGTATTTTTCTTATTTTTTTTCTGTATTTTTCTAACTTCCTACCATAATTTTATGTTACTTTTTATATTAGAAAGTAAGGAAGAAAACAAGTGAGGAGATATTAGAATGTGATACCCTGTCTCCAGATGGCCATGCTTGTCTTGGATGTAAAGCCATCTTATTCTTGCTGAAAATGTGAATATCTTCTTGTTTATGAGGATTTAATATCCTCCAGCAGAAGATGGTGCTATTTATATCAAGTATTACAGACAGCCAACATGAAGGGGAAAAAAATCTTCAGAAAACAAAAGACACTTTTTTGTTTTTTTGTATATTTTTTCCACTACTACCTAGATCACTTTTTTAGATTCTGCTTATGAAACATTTCTCATTTCATGTAACTATTAATTTAAAAATTACTAAATGTTTTGGGCCAAACTTTTAGGCAAGTATAGTGTGTTAAATATGTGGTAAAAAGAAGTTTGTGAGACTTGTTTTCTAAAAACTTCAATTACTTTGGAAGAACAAGTTGGTTCTTTAAAAAAAATGAAATAAGTGATATGGAATTCAGAGGAAAGAGTTATCATTGTAGTTATCATTGCAGGCAGAACGCATAAGGGAAAGCATCAGAGAATGGATGGCACAGAATGAGCCGTGAATAATGGCTGGGGATTTGATAAGCACACTGCAGAATAATAAAAAGGACTGCTTTTTGAGGGCCTATTACATACCAACTACTGTGCTAGACTTTCACTGTAACCACTTCAAAACATTTACCACAGTGTTATCCAGGAGCTGACATCATCTCATTTTACAGATGAAGAAAAGTAAGACTCAGAGATACTAAACAATTTTCCCAAGGTTAAGTAGTTAATAAGTAACAGCAGAAGGATTCTAATACCACTCTCTTCCTACCCCCCTTTCTCTCCTCCCCTTCGTCTTCTTCCTCCTCATCAAGTGCTAATGCCAGGCATATGTTATTCAGTTGTCACCTCTCAAAAATGTAGGTTTCTTTTACAAAGATGGTGTTAAAGTGGCTAGCCCGGGGAGGCTAAGTATCTGGTGGTGCTGGGGACAAGGTGTGTTTAACTTAGAGCTGAGGTTTGATCAGTGACAGCTCTTAGATTTGAGAGCTCTATGAGCTTGAACAAGTTACTGAACTTTTTAGGGTTATAGGATCCCATGTGCAAAAGTGCTTTCTTCATGGGCTATTAGGGAGAGTCAATTTGTTATTATGTGTGAAAATGCTTAAAACAGGGGCACCTGGGTGGCTCAGTGAGTTCAAGCCTCTGCCTTCAGCTCAGGCCATGATTTCGGGGTTCTGGGATTGAGCCTGGAATTGGGCTCTCTGCTCAGCAGGGAGCCTGCTTCCTCCTCTCTCTCTGCCTGCCTCTCTGCCTACTTGTGATCTCTGTCTGTCAAATAAATAAATAAATAAATCTTTTTAAAAAGTGCTTAAAACAGGGATATAGTAAGTACTTGATGACTACTTTTTTTTTTTTTTAAGATTTTACTTATTTATTTGACAGACAGATCACACAAGTAGGCAGAGAGGCAGGCAGAGAGGGGAGGGGAGAAGCAGGCTCCCTGCCGAGCAAGGAGCCCGATGTGGGACTCGATCCCAGGATGCTGGGATCATGACCTGAGCTGAAGGCAGCGGCTTAACCCACTGAGCCACCCAGGCGTCCCTCGATGACTACTTTTTAAGTGGTTATTACTAGCAGCAGCAACAGTAACAACACCACCATCATTATTAATGTTATTACTGTAGCTCTGTTACCAAAAAAAAAAAAAAATATATCACCAGTGGTTCAGGAGGACATTTCAGTAGCTAGTAGAACAGTGAAACAAAACAGGAGAGGTCGCTCCCATTTCACCTTTCTCTGATACATCCATTACTTCAAGAAGAGCATTTTGTGGGGCGCCTCGCCTGTGTGGCTCAGTCATTTAAGCATCTGCCTTTGGCTCAGGTCATGACCCCGGAGTCTTGGGATTAAGTCCCTCATCAAGCTCCTTGCTCAGTGGGGAACCTGCTTCTCCCTCTTCCTCTGCCTGCCACTACCCTGCTTGTGCATGCTCTCTTTCTGACAAATAAATAAATAAAATTTTAAAAAAATAGGATCTCGGTTTATGTCTACACTGACCTTAACCATTCTCTCACACTTGCTAATTTCTCTGTTCTAGGAAAAAAAATCAGAGACTCAGATTCAGCTTCCATTAGCCAGTGTATCTAGTTTGAAATTAGGAACATTTTAAACCTTACATTTGTTTATACAAGTACTTCCTAATCATAGCCAATAATATTTTTTATATTTAGAGTTTTTATAGTTGACTTTTAAAATAGTGGGCTTAAGAAACAATTCATTAAGGTAAATAAAAATGCTAAGGAATAATGACAATGATGTGAGATGGTAGCCATTGGGAAGGTCATGATGGAAATGGGGTTGGAAAATACTATGTTACAGAAGCTGGCAAACAAATGGAGTGAGCACACTGCAGGGGGGAACCACTGTCATCAGAATGGAGGGTTTACATAGAGAATGAGTGCCATAGAAGGTTGGTAAAACTCTCATTTTTCTTATTTCACTACAGAGTACTGAAAACATGGGTTCCTGAGGCAGCACTGGTCTGTAGGCTATCACTGGGGAATCCCGTCTCTAAACCACAGCACTCAGATGAGGGCTATAAGAGGCTGCTTCTCTTTGTGACTTAAATTCAAGAAATCTTTCTGGAATAGCCAATTTTATTCAGGCTTTCCACATTAGGAATCTAAGCTCTTGGAGGGCAGCACTGTGTCTGAGTTCCTTTTTCTTAAATCCTCAGTGCCTAACCAATGGCCCCGGGACACAATAGGTGCCCAGTAAGTATTTTTCTGAGTGAATGAGTAATTTCTATCCATTGAGGGTCTCTTACTGAGTTCATTTTACATTTATGTGACTGTATCTAAGGACTTCAATGGGACTGACATAGAGAGAAAAAGTGAATTAATTCAAAATAATAGCTATTTGACCTTCAGTGAGGTCAGCAGTGTCACTGTAGAAGTGTTTTGGAGACCTGCCACTGTCAGATGAAACATCAGTAGCACAAATTGAGGTATTAAATCAATTCAAGAGGCCCAAAGCGCACATAGTTGTCACTCCCTCATGACGTATAAGGGGCTTCAGGAGAGGAAATGTTACTGACCACTGAGTTTCCTTAAAGTACCAAATCAGTTTTAATCATCAGGAGTCTTCATGGATTAACAGCTGTGGAGTGGGAAAACATGTCAATAGGGTAATGGAGAGCAAAGAGATTATGCTCCCTCATAGCGACATTGCTATTTTAACCAACTCAGAGTGGGATGATTCATGAAACAGTTCTGTATTCTGTATGTGTGTGTGTGTTCCAAGTTAAGATTGTCAAGGGAAATTCTTTCAGAAAAGTTACCTCAGGGCCTCTAGTCTATTCCTCTAGAGCTTCCGCTTTACATAAATCAAATACTAAGGATCATCAGTTTAGAAAAAGACATGTGAAATTAGCCATTTATGGGATAATTCCTATACTTTTGGTGTTCTTCCTAATTCAGGTATAAGAAATGGTAGTGACTTTTGGTAGGGGCTGAGGAAGGTTACAGATACTTTGTAATAAAAGATGCCGCATCACACTCTGCCAGGTTCTTTGTACAGTGGTAAGTTCCAGCTGCCACTATTTGCCAAATAAAACCCCTCTGCCCACACTGAATGTTTTAAAGGTGTATCTCTATGACATCCAGGATTTTGCCTCTCACTATGCAATCAGTTGTGAGATTGGTTCAGAGAGCCATTTTAATTCTTTATGTATACAAAACAGATTGAGACTGTTCCCAAAATGTAAATATATTTTAGACCAAATGTTGAAATTCAGTGACAACACCAATAGTAATAATAAAATCTGGAACTTAATAATAACTAACATATAGAGACCACATAATATCTTGGGCCAGCTCTGATAAGGACTAAATGTACATTTCATTTGATTCACACAACACTCATTGGGACATTTCAGACTAAAAACTTCTGTACCCCCTGAAACTTCTCTTGATCAATGAGACTTACCTAAATTTTTTCTCAGCTTCTGTCTCCTGACCAAGCTGGACCCAGCATTGAAATAACACTTGTTTTACAGTGTAATTCAAGGTAGCATTATATTTAATATAAAACAGAAAGGCCCAAATTTGTGTCATTATCAGAACCCAGACTGGTATTATATATTGTGTATGGCAACTTTCTGAATAAGTGCGACTCGGTGAGTGTCTCGATCAGACATTCCTGCGGGAAAGAAAAGTATTGCACATATGTTTTTGTCGTATGAGGCTCTTAGTCACAACATCACAAACAAGTTGCACTTCTTTAACATAAAGGTGCTAGTAAGTCACTTGCCTGACTCAAAGACAATAGAATTATTTATTATAAAATTTATCAATTCCAGATCATGAACTCCAATTTGCTCTTTTGTATCCTTGAAGGAGACCTTAAATGATAAAGAAATTCCCCTGACCTTGCAGTGACTCCAAGAGACAATTTAAAGGCAAGACACAGCAACATTCAAGAAAAGCTCAACATAAATTTGAATGCACTCCAGAAAGGGGGTCATTGTTGTCACCATGGTGATTTTATTCTTTCCTGGACTGAGCTCAGAATGAAAGAGGAGGAGTTTTCAAAGGAAAGATGCTGATATATGTGAATCGAAAATCTGGGCATGGTATTGAGCTGTTAGTAGAAATTTGGTGCTTGGTTTGAAGTTTTGAGCCCATGTCTGGGATCAGATACTCCAGATAACTGACTATTTTGTAGGCTGAGAAAGCACCATTCTATTGTTAAAATATTTGTAAGCAACTAGAAAGTTATCTTATTATCAGTACTCTGCTGAAAAGCATTATGCTCACACTGGTCTTTCCTCAACAAACATTTGGAATGTATATTATTCCCATGAAATGTGCAAAGGGCATTACATCCAGTATTTCACTTTACACTTAAAAAATCTATGAGGTGGAGACTATGATTATTTCCATGTTAAAGATGCAGAAGTTAAGACAAATAAAACATAGAAAATTTCTTTTGACTTTTGGTTTGGGTCTGATTTTAATCCTTTTCCCCCTTAGAAAAAATCAGGTTAAAAATTCCCATCCTCTTGGAGCTTGCGTTCTAGTGGTTTGCCTAGGTCACACAGCTAGTAAGTAGCCCATGTGAGAGTCACACCCAGGTTGAAATTCATAAACCCTACCGTAATTAACTAGAATCTACCTATCAAATCATATATAAGTATCACATGATGTTAGAAGCTCTGTTTAAGACTGGCCAGACCTACAGGTCAAATTTTTTAATGATACAGGTAGGAAGACCTCTGACATGAATCTGGAGTGCTCATAGATGTATCATTAGATGTGTGTCCTATTATAAGAATTTCAGGACTCTACTAGGAAGAAGACAACTTCTTTCCTATTACACGGGACCCAGAAGCCGGTCTGGACTTATGGCAATTTCTGTCAGCCACGAGTGGAGCATGATTGTGTTCTAGTTAGGAAGAGCCTTCTCTTAAGTTGAGCACATGAAGCAGAAATTTATCACAACCAATCCTGGCTGCCATTGTGGTGACAGATGTCGTAGCTAGACCTCCCTCAAACAATCCTGGAATGATGCTCTGGAATTCTGCATATGCCAGCAGTCATTTTCAAACACAACAGTTCTTTGCTTATGCTTTCCCTCTTGCTTTCCATGTCACCTCCATCACCTAGTTCTTTCCTCAGTTCCTCTGAATTCTGACTTTTGAAAGTGTGGAGAACAGTTATTTCCTTTTAGAGAAAAACAGTGAGATTCTGGCAAAATGAATATATTGGTAACATTTTTCAGCATGTAGACATACTGACCGTCTTCCTCATGGCCCTGAGGTTCTACAGTTGTTCACCTCTTAACCAAAAAACAAGCAAACAAACAAGCAAACAAAACCCCAAAACCTTCCTTTGTTTCCTTTTCAAATACTTTGGAGAATTCCTAGCCAGTATCTTCATTTCCCTGAAGAAGATGTATGGGAGCCAGCTGCTAAGTGCTGGTGTGTGCACGCACCTGTTTGTTTATTTTTTAAAATGTAATTGGGAATATGCCTAGAACCATGAGTCTGTTTCTGTAGTGCACTCTAAGCAGATTTAGGCACACAGAAGACAATCACAGCCTTGTATTGTGCATTTATCGCACGCATAGTTCTTTAGTGGGCATTTTGCAAAGATATAATGATCAGAAATGCCTGGAACACAAATTTTGAATGGGGGAGAGGAGGTACTAAAAAGTAACCGAAACATTAATGAAAAAAACAATGTAACTAACTCCTTATCAAGGATTATAACACTATTTATCATTGGCTTTTAATACTGGCTGCCCTTTAATATCATCTAGGAAACTTGGAACTGCACGTAAAGCCTAGAATCTACCATCAGCGATTGTGATTTAATTGGTTGGGGCATGGCCCACATATCCAGATTTTGCAAAAGCTATGCAGGCAGTGTTATGGAATTGGGCCTGGAACCATCTATCTCAATGCCTACCTTTCCCACCTCACCTCTGGACATCTGCCCCCATACTCCTACATTGTAGTCAACTGTCCTGCTTTCTGTTTGAACATACAAAGCCCATTCCTTCTTTAGAAACTTTGTCCTCTCTTCTCTCTTCTACAGAAATGCTCATTACCTAGATCTTTGCATAGCCACTCCATTTGTGCTATTTGGCTCTCAGCTCATGTGTCCTCTTAATGGAATCTCTATGAGCAGGACCTTCTAGACCTGTGCAGTCCCGAATGAGGGTGGCCTTAAATAGGGCACCATCTTTCCTATCAGTACTCTCTCCAGTTCCTCTTAAATCAACTGGTTTTATTTTTTATCCTTTTCAAGTTACTAACTGAAACCAATTTGTATACTCATATCACTCATATCACTAACAGGTAGGGACCAAGAGAGCAGGGACTTTCTCTAACTTATTCAGTGTTTATTTCTGGTACCTAGAATAGTACTTGCAGCCAGTAAACATTTGTTAAATGAATGGCCTCTGTGTAGTATATGAAGCTGAGAATCTCTGCTATCAGGCAATAATATGAGGTAGTTGAAGTTGATCAGGAAATCTTAATAGCTGAGATAGGGTTCTAAGTAGATTTTAAATAAAGAAAGATTGGTCTTGATAAGATGTTGGTAGGATGTTCTGTTAGGGGAATGATATTTCTTAAGAGCCAAACCAAGTTACCTCAGAGTAGAGCAAGCTTCTTAGCGTGGCTAAGATGAACAAGCTATGGAAATAGACCACAAGTGGTATCTAACACAAATATTTCTAAATAATATGATCATAACTGTCATGGAGAGTATACAGTGTCCCCAGTTCTCATGAAAGCTCTGAAAGCTATATTTGATCTTTAATTAATATTCTCAGAAAAGTGAGAAGCAACTAATAATAACAATAATGATAGTAACAGATAACAGCTGCCATTGATGGAGTGCTTCTTGGTGCTGGGCATTGGACCATGTACTTATATCTGTCATATCATGTTAACCCTTGCAGTAGACTTAGGAGGTGATTAATACCCAGTTTACCACCAATGAAAGTGAAACTTAGGAAAGCCAAGAAATTGACTGAAGCGCCATCCCATGTATGTGGTTGAAATGTGATTTGAAGGGCACCTGGGTGGCTCAGTGGGTTAAGCGTATGCCTTCCGCTCAGGTCATGATCCCAGGATCTTAGAATCCAGCCCTGCATTGGGCTCTCTGCTCAGTGGGGAACCTGCTTCTCCCTCTCCTCCCTGCTTGTGCTCTCTCTCTTTCTCTCTGTCAAATAAATAAATAAATAAATAAAATCTTAAAAAAAAAAAAGTGATTTGACCCCAGAATTGTGGACCTACAAGCTGCTATATTCACCCAAAATGCCACACTGCTCAATTTGGACCCAGTTTCATCCAATATGATCCTGATGATCTGTATTTCATACTAATTGCATCTCACTAAGTTAGAATTTTAATAAAAAAGCACGGAAATTACAAATTCTTGTAAACCTTTTTTAAGTCTACCATTTGGGGCTCCAGCTATGCATTCTCAAAGGAAGACTGTTAGGAATAGTGTTTAGATCACCAGGCCACAAAGGCCAAACATTGTATGACTTGGACCATTTTCTTAAATAGGAAAAAGAAAGTACTTTTATCTTGCATGTTGTTCTGTGTATTATAGGTGATTTTTTAGTTATGGTAATAGCATTTATCTAAAAATAGATAGTTTGCCTATGTTTTAATATACAATGCTGATATTTAAGCAAAATATTACTAGCGAAAAGGCCCCAAAAGTCTTCATTCAATTTTTGATTTATACTTTGAATACTGATTCCTGGTTAATGATTTAATTAGAGCAAGTAAAAAAGGTGTTTGAGTTTGGATAGATGCCAAAGGAGATTGAGGGCTCTTTCAAAGAATTTAGGTGGATTGCAATTGTTTTTACGACATGTTTTTACGACATGTGATTTCCTTTCAAACTGGATTATTTTTTCTTTTCATGTGAAGGTATCATTCCTCTTAAAGCATGCTGATAGAACAAGTCAGATGGTGGGAGGGTTTGCATAGAATGTGGGTGTCCAAGATACGTGAAAATGGGAATGCATCAAGTGGTACTGTCAAGCATGAGGCATTAAAGACAGAGGAGGAGGGATGAGCATGGAGAGAAATTTTCAAGAAGAAATTTGCTTGAGTTAGGCCCAGCTGCCATGCTGTCTTAGTTTGGATCACTTGTTTCCCAGAGTCTGGAGTTGAGACCGGAGCTGGGTGAGGAGAGGTTGTGAGCTCTTAGAACTCTGCAAGCAAGGCTTATCTGCAAGGCCCGGGTGTTTCTAACCAACAGGAGGGGCTGCTTCCTCTTTAGTTACAGAGGATTGACAGATTATATAAAAAGGCAATTCCTGTTGAATTCAGGACCAGTACAAAGAAAGTACCAGTTTCTGATAATCAACCTCAATTGATATTGAGTGCACAGGTGGGCCTATTTTTCTTTTCTTTTTTTTTTTAATGATTTATTACTGTCAGGAAAGAATGGTAATAAACCATTCTAATGTATTTCCTTTAAAAAGTGGAGCTACTGCTGGTTTGTTTTTAAAACAAATAGTTAATTCAAAAGTAACAGAATTCTCCTTTTTAAAAAAAGATGGTAGTTGCTTATTTACTTCATTTCAAAGGTTTTTTTTTTTTTTTAATTCAGTCTCCCTAGCAACAGAGACATCTGTCTCTATTCTCTTAGTCATTAAAGCCAAAGAAAGTAGCTGCTTCAAAAATAATAAAGGCAATTTCTATGAATTGGGTAACTGTTAATTGTTGCCAAGAAATCTTAGTGAGATAATGAGGCATACAGCAATTGACAAAGATCTTTTCATTGATGTATGAGCTTCCAGCTAGCCCATGGTGGTTAGCTAATATATACAGTACCATCGATGAGGTATTGTGTGATTCACTATGTAACACACATAGAGAAGTGATCTTTACTCTTTCTGATTTCTTTCAGAAGTATGCCTTGCTGTGATTTTTCTGAGTGCTTAGTAACTAATCATAACTCAGGATTCCAGGGAATATATTTGCCCATTACATTTCATGAAAGTAGAAAGCTTTGAAGCATTCACAATGGAGATCAATGCAACAAATAGTATAGTAGTTGGTGGTGGTGTTAAAACACAATATACTTTTTATTTGAGTTGTAGATTCTGCAAAACCATTTGAGTGAAAATACTTAAAATTGGACTCGATTATCAAATGTATATTGGCATTTGTGCTAAAACTGTTTGCAGGCCCCTTATAATGAAACCCCAATCACCCTCTACAATAGCTTCACTAATAAACACAAAACAGTTTGTCAACGCTTTCTGCTTTCCCAGCAGCCAAGGAAGCAAATTATATTAAGTCAGTATTTTTTATTATTGGCCCTATGTTTGGCACATGCCTGGCTATATGTGAAACTACCGTTAAATGGGTAATAACAGAAGGAGAAACCAAGCATATAAAAACAGCTTTTTGTGATTTTTTTTTTTAATCAGGAAATATGCCTCCGATAACCAGATGTGGAATAGCTCATCGCATTATTGGCCCCATAAGCCTACTTTAGTTTCTTAAAGGGAGGTGGGGGGAGGGAGGATTACAAATGGGAAATATAAAAAATGCTGAATCTTATCTCGAAATTAAGATGTTTATAAAATTTACATATGCATGGATAACTATCAAAGAATATAATGGATATTAAACATACGTCAATTTAGAAACGAATAAGAATTTTGCTTCTGTTGGGGCATGTTGTCATATACTTAGAGTACAGATAAGAAACAGAGGAACTAAAACATGTTTTTAACCTCACAATGACATTTGTTTCATGTCAAACTGTAGGTATATATAGTTTGGTGCATTATACAAGTAATTAAGGCATCGCTGGTTGGAAATTGGGTAAGAACTTGGAATAAAAATGTAGACATAGTTAAGCAAATCTTTTTAGTTTAGAGATATTTTTATCATTTGTGAAGTATTTTCTTTAAAAATCCTCTAAATACAGATATTTCTAGTAAATGCTTATGAATATAAATGAATAAAAGACATTATCTTTTATAAATTACAGTATTCGTCTGCATAATTTTGCACTGTTAAGGTGACAAACTGTTAATTTCCTTTCAAGATTCCTTCAATGTAATGAAAGTAGAAAGAATTTTTCTAACAACCAAGTAGAAATAGACTTGACTAGCTGTTGGTGACTTTTTATCAAAAGTTTAAAACATTCAGTGTAAAGGAAATCTTGGCACTTGATGTAGCATTTATCACATACTCTGGAGGATCTCAAAGTTACAGTACTGGCTTTGTTGATCAAGTTGTACCATATTGTCTATCAGCATGTCACTTAACAGCGGGTGGAGGCCTTGAAATGAATATTTGCCTCACACAATGGCCATATATAGGATTTCTCTCTCTCTCCAGTTGAGAGATTAGGAAACCGTGGCCTGTGGACCAAATTTGACCCACTGTCTGTTTTTAAACAGTCTATGAACTAAGAATTATTTTTACATTTTTCAAAGATGAGGGAAAAAAAAAAGAAAAACATTTTCTAAAATGTGAAATTTAGAGAATTAACATTTCATTGTCCAGAAATGCAGCTTTATTGGAACACAGCACACCCATGGGGTTCCATATAGTATGTGGCTGCTTTAATGCTGCAGCAGCAGAGATGAGCGGTCAGAAGAGATGACTGGGGCAATGGGGTGCTTGGGGGGCTCGGTCAGTTAAGGATCTGACTCTTGATTGCAGCTTAGGGCATGATCTCAAGGTCCTGGGATGGAGCCCCACACTGACTGAACCTTCCTCCTGCTTACCCATTGAGCACTCCCATTCTATCTCCCTGCTTCTTGAGCCCCACTCAGGCTTTATGCACAGCAGGGTGTCTGTTGGAGGATTTCTCCTTCTCCCTCTGCCCCTCCCCCCAGAAATAAGTAAATACATCTTTAAAAAATAAAAAGAAATGATCGGAGTTACAAAGCCTAACATAGTGACTTTGTGGCCCTATCTAGAAAGTTTGCCGACATCTGCTCTAGATTCAGGTTATAGTATCAGAGTGAGTCTAACAAAATATGACTAATATAACATTCTAATTGCTAACACATGCAGCTAACATTTAATGAGAACCTTGTTGTGCCAGGGAACGTGCTAAATATTTTGTGTGGCTCTTCCCACTGAATTTGTACAATGGCTCTGTGAGGTAGCTACTGCAGTTATTCCCATTTAATAGATGGAGAAAACAAACCTAGAGAAAAGGCTTGCACAAAGCTGTACAAATAAGATGTGATGGAGCTAGGATTTGAAACCATTTGTCTGAGGGTAAAAAGCCATATTTTAACAAGGATGCTGTAGTCATTCCTAAAATTAGGAGCCCTTACAGATCATGCAAGAAGACAAGCACTTCATTAGAAAAAACACAGGGAATGAACAGACATTTCCTCAGTGAAGAAGTACAGTTGCCTTCTTTCCTTCATAGCTGTTAATTTTGGGAGGAAGATGAGAGAAATTCCTGAAGCTCTATTTGATTTTCAGACTTGAAACCAGAGATTTGGATTTCTTTTCCCCTCAACTATGGTTAATAATCTGGCAGTGTCTCCACAGAGTTTCTGAAACACAACCTTCAGGTCACCACCATGGCATTTCCACTGGCTGGAGCTTAATTGTATAAAGTAGCAAGAATGGGAGAACTGTGTTACTCTAGTGGACTCTTCGATGAAAGAGAACTCACTGGGAAAAACAGAAAGTTGTTATGACAAGGAGAAAGAGTGGTCCACAGTGGTTCATAGTAGGACATGATTCTGTGGTGTTGGGAAAGTCACTTAACCCAGATACACTTTTATAACCTAGGGTTCCATGGAAACAAGTATTCATGGGGAGGTAGGCCACTCCTTTTCTTATCCCCCTTTTCTGGTCCTGTGCTTTGTGCCTGATTGTCTTTGTATGAACTAGGATTCTAATTTATAAGCTACCTAAGCAGAAAAGGAACATATTGGAAGAATGTCAGGTGGTTTCTAGAATCATCAGGAAGCCAGGAAAACAAGGTTGATAAAGGAGGTAAGAACAGAAGATTGGGCAACAAGAGCCATAAAGTTGGCCTGACCAACCTTATGGGCTGATTGGGACAGTGTCACCAGTATTAATGTTGCCAAATGCTGCCACCTTGATCAACTTTTGACCTCTCCCTACACCTTTGTGTCTTTTGTAAAAATTCACAGTCATGAATGGTAATAGTGAATTGTCCAAGTTGTCGACTAAGTGCCTAATCTTTCTAGCCAGGCTTAAGTAGGAAGGGCCCTGTGGACTCCTTCCACTTCCAGAGTGGGAGGGAAAGGGTTTGGATACCATGTAGACAAAATGGAAGTGGATTTATCACTAGATTTGGTGAGAGCCGGAAATGAAAAGATGATTTTCCTGGTCCTTGCTCATAGGAGAGATTGATCCATAGTCATCAAAGTATTGTATTACTGGGTAGTGTTTCTTGGAAAGTGTAATCAAGGGATTGCTTACTGACCTTGTGGATGGTAAGAAATACCTTCTGACATCTTTACAAGAGCAGAGAATGGTGAGGCCTCAGCTGAGTTTTAGAGGGTAAATAAAAATATACCGGCAAAAGAGAGGAGGTAATAATACCTTGTGGCAGGCTATTGCCAAATATCCAGTGATTACAAAAACTAAAATGCTTCTAACTTGATGACATATTTAAAGTTAAAAAAAAAAAATTCATTCCAAATGGAGACCTCCTAGTTTATTTTTATGTATTATGGCTTTATTGAGGTATAATAAATTAGACCTATCGAAAGGGTACAATTTGATGAGTTGTAACAAATATATATTCTCTCATGAAACCTTCACCATAAGCAATTCCGTTACCTTCACATTTCCCTTGTGTCCCTTGGTAATCCATCCCTTCCTCATTCACAGAAAACCACAGTTCTGCTTTTTGTCACTGTATATGTATGTTTCCACTTTCTAGAATTTCATATGAATGGAATCATTCATTATATACTGTTTTGGGGGATGTGTGATCTGGCCTCTTTCACTTGTGTGAGAAGATTGGCCCATGATATTTATGGATACTAGTTCACGCTTTGTCATTGCTCTTAACAGTGCTCACAGAAGAAATGAAACAGGAAGCTATATCACTAGTCACTATCCAAAATCTAAGGCTAATTTTTTTTTAACATGTTTATATAGTCCACTGAGAGTGGATCACAAAACTCCTCCAAAATTGATCATTTGAAATGGTTTGATGAAGCATTATGCTACTTGCGTGTGTCACCTGGAAGGAACCTGAGTGAATTCACTGCAGGATCCTTTTAAGTCAGGAAGCCAAAGCTAATTCACAGGTGGGGAAAGTCCTTGTAAACCTCAGCTGCTGTGACTTAAAATTAGTTAAGTCAGTGCATTTCTTAGGGGCAAGTGAATTTCCTTACAAAAAGAAATATTCTTGGAATTGATTGGAGAAGGTGTGTTAAATCTAAATTTAAACATTATAAGCTCAGCAAGTGTTTCGTGGGCTTCTAATATGTGCCAGGCTTTGGATTTGGTAACAAAGGAGCACATGACAAATACATGGCCCCTGACCTGGAGAGACTTCTAGTGTAATAAGGGTACACGGCTAGATAAGGCGTGTATATTAATTCACAAACAACTGTTTGTTGAGCATATGCCAGGTCCTGAGTTCCACTCTGAAAACAGCCACCTCCCTCCAGTCACACAGCTTTCTTTCTAGTATGAGAGACAGCTGATAAGTAACTCAGCTCATAAATGAGCAGGATTCATTTAGATTATAGAGGTTGTCTGATGGAAATAAACAGGGTGACATTTTTCTAGAAAGAAATCATGAACTGTTTTTGCTGCAGAGCAGGAGAGTTGGGGCAACGTTCCAGGAAGCGCAGAGAACTGCAAGCATGAGATTGAAGTGGGAAGGGCTTTCCTGGTGAACCCCACCCCGAACAGAAGGATTGGGCTGGGAAGAATGAATGAATGAAGGGTGACTTGAGATGAAAAAGTTAGGCAGGGGAAGATCCTGCAGGGATTTAGCAGCTATGAGCAAGATTTGGCTTGTTTTTTATTTTATTGAGGGAGTGGGGGAGCCCCTGGAGGAATTTAAAGGAGAGTACCTCACTTTCCCCCTATTTTTTAATTGTTATTTCACAAATGATTTCAAGGTAATACCATTAATCACTCAAATTCATACAATAAAATTAATAGATCTTATGTGTTCAGTTTGTATTTGGGAAGTTGTACACAACATACTCCATAACGACCATCCAAACCAAGATATAAGACATTTCAATTCCAGGGAAGTTCCCTTGTTGCCTTTTCTGATTTGCTTTTAAAAAGATCAACATTGAGAACTTTGGTATGGGTTCATTCACCCCCATATTGTCACCTGACTAGCATTCTCACTTTTCTCTCCACAATCATAATGCTTTTCAAGGGTCACCGTTCTTTTTCTTTCTTTTTTTTTTTCTTTTCTTTTCTTCTGGCCCTAGTGGGCCACAGGCCTTTGGCTCTGATCACTCTCTTTCAGACATTCTTAGGTACTTTATATTCAGGGTCACTTCTTAGTGAGATTTTAGTCTCTACCTGACCAAACTCGATAAGCCTTACCAGCCTCCACTCAAATCTTAACTTTTCATAAAGCCTGAAGCCTTTCATTAATCCATTTCTGACTGGTCTGTGTTCTCTGAACACCATCATGTTTCTCAGCTATTCCACTTTGACTTTCTTATTTATCCTCTCTAGGGGAGGAGTAACGAGAAAGAGATGATTACAATGAGAATGAATATAGTAAATAATTTATAGAAAATAATAATATGGAGAGGAAAAGCAGGTAAATTCTATCTCAGTGCAGCCTTAAAGGGAGGGTCTTATGCAACACGTGTAGACCTGGCTCAAAAAACATTGCAGTCTTTGTTTTGCAAAACTGCTGAAACTGTTTGGGTTTTATCTTTATCTTGCACTGTGAGTTGTTTTTGTCCGCAATCTAGTCAGCCAGTCATAAAGGCTTACACACTCCAGGGAATGCTGGATACCTTTCTACTGGGTTCAGACTTTACTGCCCGCTGCCTTGTCATCCATCTAAATGCTAGCTAATGCCTTTCTTCTAGAAAGTCAAAAGCTCAAGGCATTGGCTTGTCAATGGTGGGTGTTTGCCTGGGTTAGTCCGGTGGACTGCTGAGGTAATGGATCAGCAGGATTTACTTATTTTAAAAATGATTTGATCTATTATGTCTGTGTGGGATGATGTGTTAAAACTTCAGGATGCTATTTACAAAGAATTGCTAGAAACCAAGGGCAAATGGGACCTTGGCCAAGATTCTCCTCTTTATTGATGCTTCCATCACAAATATTTAATTGGCAGCAAGGTAAATATTCAAAGGTTAATGTAGCATGCTGTTAATGAATAATGAAGGTGTGCAATCCTTACTTTGCTTACTGCCTCACTTTGCTCTTGGAATGTAATTACCAGTATAGGGATAGTTAGATGTGGAAGCAGTGTATCATCTTTTGGCATTCACCTACAAGTAGCGTACATAAGAAATGGTAGTTATTATGATCTATTTTGTGTATTTTGATGCATTAGTCACAGTCCGTTGTTTGCATTTCCGTGTGTTTAAGATCCAACGTCAGTGAATTAGTTAGTGCTTCTTGGCAGCAAGACAACAATGCTGAAGACTTATACATTTACTTTAAAGTGGAGTTGAATTTATTTCTAATGCAATTCCCATCTTTTGCATTTTAGGGCGGAGGTGGGGAAAGACTTATCTAAAAGTTCTTTTTCATGGCATATATTTTTATTTTTCATGTTTCCCACATAATAAACTTAAAGAAGAGCCTGGCACATAAGTGCTCAATAAACATAGCCCATGACTACTCCTATTTTCTTGCTTCACTAGGTGATTCCTTTTTTTTTTTTTTTTTTTGAGAGGCTTTGTGCAAATTATTTGTAATTTTTGTTGGTGTTATGGTTTCAGTGACAACTTTTGATTGATCTTATTTATCATAAAAATATTATGCCAAGATTTTCCCTCCATTTTTCCCTTTTAAAAAATTCTCTGGGGCGCCTGGGTGGCTCAGTGGGTTAAAGCCTCTGCCTTCGGCTCAGGTCATGATCCCAGGACCCTGGGATCGAGCCCCACATCGGGCTCTCTGCTCAGCAGGGAGCCTGCTTCCCTTACTCTCTCTGCCTGCCTCTGTCTACTTGTAATCTCTGTCATATAAATAAATAAAATCTTTAAAAAAAAAAAAAAATTCTCTTAGTCTTAGAATTCTGTTCCATGCAGATGAATTATGCTGAAATATATTACTTTTATATGGTCATAATCTGGGAAATGAATACAGAGTTAATTTATGCTGTTATTTCTGCATGAATGCATTACTTTTAAAACACTTAGCAACAATCATGGTAAATAAATGTGGAAGTAGGACTATTTGATCTGATGAATCCTATAACATCTGAGTGCAAGTCACACAAATGACACGTTAACAGAAGAAAATGGTTATGACCGTATAATTCTCCTTCTTTTTCTTCTTGTTTTCCACTTACGTGTTGATAATGAAGGAGAGCTGGTTTTGAATGGTCAGTAAGTCTTAGCTATGCCTCTTTAAACTTAATGTTTATAAGAAAGCATTGAAATTTGAAATCGGAGGTTGCACGTTTGGACCACATATCCTGGCAGAACATCAGCTGGGGCTCCTGCTTCCACTGATTCCTCCAGCCTTGCTCTCATCTCTCTCACTCAGAGCTTGTCATCCTGTTGTTTCTGTCTGTTTTCTTATTAAAGAAGAGATTAGCAGCTGTTAAATGCATATTAGAACCCAACTGAGACTTCATTTGAGATGAAAACAGAAAACTTGAAAACACACTGAGCAAAGGGGAGCCCCTGAAGGAGGGCATGGTCAGTTTTGGAAGCATTTTGTCTAAAATAGATTGTTTCTAAGACCCGGTTTTCATGCTTGGGGAGGTTTCTCTATCAATAGTTATGAACCAAAGTGATGCAAATTAATTGAAAACAACACCGGCTTGGTAAGCATGACTTTTTTCATTCTGTATCAACTAAGCAAACGCACTGGTACTAATTCTCTGGCCATGTCTGCGTAGTCCCGCTGCATTAGCATCGCCAGGGATGCTTGTCCAATACAGACCTCCAGGCCCACATCAGCAGGTGCAAGTAGGACCCCTGTGGTTAGGGCCTAGGGCCCACAATCTGCTACCTGAGATGGTTTCTAAAATTTCTGTTGAGAGGTTTCTTTGCCAAAATAAAAAGTATCTTGTGACTTTGTGAATATAAAATTGTTAAGAGTGTGGGATGCAGAGCCTGACCAGTGGGGTACACTGAGTGTGTGACCTTGTTCCAGTTACCTGGCCTCTCATTCTTCCGTCTATAAATGGGAGATGCAGTAGGACCATCACTTACAGTTGTTTGGGGGATTGGGCAAGATAAACCCTGTGAGGCAGTTTGCACAGTGATTGGCAAATATTAAGTGTGCTGTTCACTGTTAATTATAATTGTTGCCATACTGGTCAAGGTGTTACTGTTTTAGTAATAATAGTAAAAATAGTCACATTGGGGCTCACCTGTGACAGGCTTGTGGACACTAATAGAAGCTTCATCTTTTTTCGAGGCATTGAAATTTGAACCTTTGCAGCTCTTTCTCAAAAGACACTTGAAAATATCAAAATAAAAGTGAATGAGTTTTCAGCAGTGGGCTTTTCCTTTCAGTGGCTCTCAGGAAAGATATTCTAGGATATACCTGTCTGTAGAAGGCTGCCTCAAGGGCAGGATGACCAGCATGGAGTGAGCCCTGCTATATTGTTCATTGGCCGAACCATCTGGCAGATCTCCTGCACTTCATCTTCCAATGCCTTGACCTTTGAGGATGGCTCTGCCCAAAACCTGTGAGCAGACTTCCACCCCCTCACACCTGCAGACTGAAGGCTGTCTGGTTCTGGCAATTTAAAATGTGCTCCTCACCTTTACCTCTACAAAGATGGCCTCACACTTTCATTGTGTACATTTTTCAGCCAAGTTCCCACACACTGGGTTTTTGGCTATTAGAGGGCTTTAATTACAGCTATTAGACAGACAGTCTGAGCAAATGACAGTGTTTTTCCTCTGGTCATGTAGCAAACACTTGAAAGGGGGAAGGCACAGATGGAGATGGTGTGTGAATGATTCCTACCGTTCAGATGCCAGTGGCACCTGGGTGATGTGAGTTAGTGATGCTGTTTCTCTCTGGTCCCAGGAGACCTGCTGTGCTCACTCAGAGCACACTGGCCACTGTGTCTCTGGTTAGCACAAGTTCGTTGGGACTGCCTCCAAAGACTCCCTTTTCCCCTGTTGTTCTCCTTGCTGGTAGACCACTTTCATTTTCCTTGAGCCCATGTTTTAGAGACTGTGAGGGCCCTCCAAATTGCTCTTGATAAATGCATTGAAGGCTCTGATCTTGTGCTTTAATAGTTGAATATTTTCTCTTTGCTCCATGTAAATAAAATATCTTTCTTTTTTCCTATTTCTTTTGCTTCTGTCACATCATTTTAACATACCTAAGGCCTGAGAAGCAACTTTTCAATTTTTTTTTTTTTTGGTAACAAAATAAGTTTTCCTTTAAAATTATAAAATGCTTCCCTTGTATATCTGTTATAAACAGCAATCCAGAGAATTAATTCAGGCTATTTTCAGACCTATTTCAAACATTTTGATGACTCAGAATCTGAATCAGAGCAAATAGAACGCGATCTAAATACTACAAGGTGACACAAATTCAACACAAGTAGGAAAGGATTAAAAAGCCACTAATTACAGTTATTCATCTTTAGTTTATATTGAGAGAAGTAATGCTGCAGTTCTGGAGATAGATGTTTAGGTATCACTTGCATCATTTTTCAAATATATAGTCCTAAGGATGTAAAAATAACTAAAATTTATGGACCCTGTAACCAAAATACAGAGGTTCTCCTTGCTTGAAGTTTTGAATGTCATTGTTCTATAGTTAATGAATTCAAGATTTAGATTATGTCCCCACAATAATTAGTGTTATAATTGATCTACCTTAATTCTAATAACTTTTTTTTACTTTGTTTGGTACATAGAAAAACTATATGGTATAATTCCTTTCTTCAAGAAGACTCTAGTTCTGAGGAGACACTAATATGAAATTGAAACTCATGTGAAATTGTTTGTTTATTCAATAATTATTTATGGAATACCAACTACATTCCAGGCAGGGTTCTACTACTATTTATGGATGAACAGATTGTTGAAGAAGAAATGAGTTTTACACAAATATCACTCACTGGGGATTGTCTTTTCCAAAGACAAGGGCAACAGTAATATCTCCCAACCCGCTCGCTCTTCTGTGATGTGGCCTGACCACTGCCTGTTCAAGAGGTGGAGTGTATTTCCCATCCCCATGATTGGACTGGTCTTAGGGACACACTTACAACCAATGGGTTTCTGAGGCTATGTCAGAAAAGGTCAGGCAGCTGTTACCTGGATCTTTTGGAATGCTTGCTTTCCAGACACTCCCTGTCAGAGAATGCCCTCTAGGAACCTGGCTACCATACTGTGAGACATTAGGCTACATGAAGGGGTCCTATAGAGGTACTCTGACTGTAGCCTTTGGGTCTCCTCTACCTCACAATTAGACATAAATAGAGATAAATTCAGATTCCAGACTTATCAGTCTTCCCAATAGGGGTCTCAAACATTGTGGAACAAAGACAATCCAACCCCTGTGCCCTGCCTAAAATCTTGACTCACAGAATCTGATGTTGTTTTATACCACTAAGGTGAATTTGCTCCTGACAATTTCTAATGATAGAGTATTGAGCAAAACAGAGATAGATAAAAGAGATGCTGATAATAAAAATCAACTACTAAAAGTTCCTGCTTATTATTGCTATGTGCCAGATTCGACTGGATGCTTATATAATCCTCACAATGACCCTGAATTTGACATTATTGTCCTTCCTCATTTTCTAGATGATGGAACTAAGGCACTGGGAGGTGAAATAACACATTCACATAGTAAGTGAAGGAAGAGGATGTGGAGCCTTTGTGCTTAACCGCTTGGATAGATGGTATTTCTAAGGGCTAAATATGGTGCAGTCTAGCACTGGTGCATGAGTTCAGAGACTGTATCATTCTGAGATGAGGTGGTTTTAAGCTTTGTGAGGTTTTGTGAGGAGATAAAATTTGTACTGAGCCTGGTCAGGTGTGTAAGGTTTAGATAAGCTGAGTAGAAGAGGAGAGGAAGGCATTTAATGTGGAAGTAACCATGGGAACACACATAGAAGTGAGAAAAGAATTAATGAGTGCATAGATGGAAATAAACAGGTAATAAGAGAAGCTGTGGAGAAGGATGGTGTAGGGTTTGGATGGCTTCTTTCGAGATGTAATCATGTAGGGCATTTGATCTGGGTGAAGCATGTCTAGATTCATACTTCAGTGGGGGCTTACTCTAGTAACCATTCGGAGAATAGGTAAATCTGAAGGGGGTGGACAACCAGAAGACAGAAGCACAGTTCAGATGCTATTTCATTAGTCCAAGAGAATAATAGGCAGATGGCAATGGTAATAAAGATGAAGGGTAAATTTAGGGAAATTTCAAAGAAATCAGTGGTATAGCTTAATAACAAATTGAATATCAGGGTTGACAGAATAGGAAGTAGCAGAGACAGCTTCTAGCCAATGAGGTCAGAAGCGTCATAAAAAGATCTTTTACATTCAAATATTGCCAGAAATAATTAATGCTACTGAAGGCCAACATTAAAGGTGTTAGTGTTAGAATTGCAAGGCTCAAGTACTGCAAAACTGAAAAATCTTACACAATAATACTATGTACTTTATGATTATATTGCTTTGTATCTAGAGGGCTCTTCACTTTTCTTTATGTAACATGCAACTGCAATATTTAATACTCACAACAAGACTATGAGATATGTAGGACAGTTGGCTATCCTTGTGCAGAGGCTGTACCTGAATATGCTAGAGATTGAATTACTGGTTCAAGACCCTATTTAGATGAGACCTCATCTTGGGACTAGGTCCTTTGACTTACAGTCCACTGGTATTTCCATTTATAATAAAAACTGCCTTTTTGAAATGATTTTGGACTTGGGTAGGTATTTTTCTTTTTTTTGAGACAAGAGCATGACTATTTCTCACTATTTTGTACTTGTATAATATCTTGTGGTTTCTGACTTAGAAGATCAGCCTTATACAAGTTCTCATTATGTAAGTGGACTTGGATTAGTAGGTAAGTGAAAGAGTGAGTTAAGTTTTGAGGAGGTTTTGTGAACTCATTCTGTTTGCAGATTAAGTTTAGAGACTTTAAAAAGCTGTAATTATCTGGTTTTCAAATTTTAGTTACTCAGAGCAAAAGTCCAAGAGACGCTCCTTTACTTCTTAACCCTTTATGCACAGTTCTGTTCATTTCACATTCTAATTATATCTAGAATCTTCGCATTCTTGTTATTTATATTACTACTACTTTTGCCCATATCTATTACATGTTTCTTGGTAACTCAGCAGGCTTTGAATTTGTGCTCTCTTAACTTTGCACCCTGTACTATCCATTCTTTATGGAAACATGACCCCGACTGAATTATCAGTGGTTTTTCCCAATATTTATGTAAGATTTTCCAAGCTCTTAGGCATAGGAGTCCCCACAAGGCCCTGTCAACCTCTTCATGTCTTCTCTGGTAGGTCTTCCTCATACTTTACACTACAGTAATATTGGTAGAATGATGGTTTTACACACACACACACTTCTTTCCTCTGTATTATAACATCTGTTTTTCCCTTCGTGGAATGCCTTTCTTCATTCCACTGGAGAACTTCTGTTCAGTCTTTAAACCTATTCATGTCAGCTTATCAAACACATCCCACTTTCCTCCAGTTTAACCATCCCTCCTGTGTTTGTACTGTGTGTGGACTCAGCACAAATTTCATGGTCGTATCAGCCTGTGTTGTAACTATTTATCTTTATGCCTACTCTGCCTTCTAGACTGTAAACCATTGAAAGCAAGGACCATGATTGTTGACCTCTCTGTATCCCTTGAAATTTTTACTGTGTGTGACACATTGTAGATCCTCATGAAATGATTATTGACATTAAAAAAGGCAGAATGTTTTGGAAATAAAAGATTTTTGGCTGGAAAAAGTCATTACCATTGTGCCACAGACATGGATTAAACACCTATTTTCATAAAGCACTGTGCTTTCTCCTCAGAACAAATTATACAGATCTGCTTCTTGACCTCTAAGAACATATTTATAATTTAATACATATATCAGGTATGAGGGCAAATATGAAAAGGAAGACAATAATTGAATTATCAACATTAAACAGATATACAAATAGGTTAGATTAAATATTTACCTTGTATGTGTGCTACCTTGTAAAGGATAATTGCATTTTAGCAGCTGGCGAGTGTATGCGAACCATTTGAGTTTTATGTTTAGACAAAAGGAACCTATCGTAATGGTTACAGTGTAAACTGAATTTCGATGTTTCTATGGTGAAGATGGACATCAATATTCCCTCTGAGGTTAATTTACATTATATTGAAAGAAGTCATATACTTAGGATAGAATCCAAATCTAGACACCCCTGACCAATTTAGAACAAATGGAGCTTATCTGTAGAACTCCACCATTTAAAAAATATGGATTCTAAAAAATGTGTTTTTCATCAAAGGCAGGAAATAGGGTATTTGACAACATGCATTTGTCTACTGAATGTGATGGAATATGTGATGAAATATGTTTTGTCAATAAAATAAATTGCCAAACAAAATGTAATCCTTTCTGCAAATGCATTTAGTCTCCAAAATGAAATAAGCTACTTCCACAAAGCACATTTTTTCCTTTGAATTCTTTTAGATCTGCTGCCTATTAAAAACTATGAAGAAAATGTGTTTTGTCGGGCACTGTATTTCCAGATACTTAGATATAATATATTTAATTAGAAAAAAGTAGCCTCAGTAGTAGAGGGTCAGTAAATGTTTGTAACACAGTGGTGTAGTGTAAATGAATCCATAAGTTTTGGCTGAAGAGGCCAAGTCCTCATCCCAGTATTGTTATATTCTTGAGGATGTTCAAGGGATACTGTGATGTTCCTTAAGCATATTCATAACACTTTTATTGTTATCATGTTATCACCACATCACTGAAAGAGTTAATTACATGGCTAATTAGGTTCTTCTTGTTTCATTCTCCTCCTGCTCTGTGAATTGGTGCTTTGCCCCAAGCCTCCTGAGGAATCTTAACTTACATAATTAATTATTACAGTTTAACCCTTCAAATGTGACTCCAACACTTCACCTAGTGGAACATAAGTTTTGATAGCTGGTTAACAGCCTGTGGTGCTATACACGGGACAAGTTCAAGTCAAGTAATTAAGTGTTGTTAAGTTGGGAAAAGAATACAATATGTAGAAGTGATCAAAGGATTAGTAGGTGTTAAGGTAGCTTGGAGAAGGGGGAGTATTATGGGTGGAGATGATATGAACAAGAACGTTTTCTATCTTTTTCTCTTGTTTCTTGTTTTTTGTTCTTTCTTTTTTAATAAGAATATACTTAACTGACTTGTGGTATCTGCTTAATCTTTAATGACAATGACCAAATGAGATAACATCCATACAGCTCTTGGCTCTATGCCTGGCACTGTTGCTATGTTGATTGATAGTTTTTAAGTATTAAATAAACATTGTTCAAACTGTTCTTTTTATCTGGGTAGGGCTCCTTTATTTCCATTTTATGGAAAAGTAAACTAAGTTTCAGAAGGTCATAGAGTGATGCACTGAAGAGGGACCCCCCTCTGCTGTTGGGTAAGAGGGACTGTTTTTGAGAACAGATGACCTTTGAATTCTATCCTGAAAAATAAGGAAATGAAAAGGCAGGAACTATCTGGAAATGATAAATGTAGGTGGCATATTGACTGTATGGACAATAAATGGTATTGCTAGGGAGAGGGCTTACTTTACTGGGAAATGGAGCTAAAAGAGTAATTTGGAGTCCTAAAGTACCTAACATGCTAAGGAATTTTGACTTAATTCTAGGGGTACAAAGAAGCTCCTGAAAATGTTTGTAGCAGGTGGCTGACATGACTAAACTTAGATTTTGGAAAATTAGCTTTGGGCATGTAAAGAGGGATTATTAGAGCAGGAAGAATCCAGTGGGATTGTGTTGCTGTATCAGTGCTTGTACTCCAGGTGAAAGACAATGAAAGCTCAACTGGGGCTGTGGCAGTAGAGATGAAGAAAATGGAAGAGCAATTTAAGAGACATTTTTCCGGCATGATCAGTGAGAGGGCATGTGTGGTAGACAGGGTATGGGAGAATTTGGGAATAACTGCAAAGCTGCATGGGAGATGAAGCCACTGATACAGATAGAGAACACAAAACAAAACAAGTTGATGTCAGTGGAACAGATACATTTGGTTTTGAATATAAGGGGCATGTCTGCAGGATCAATAAACAGCTGTGTTGTAAATGTGAATCCTGTCTGGGAGAGAGGCTGGAAGGAGGAATAAAGATTTGAAGGGTTACTGTATTTGTTTTTGATTATGTATGTGCTCTGATACATAAATGAAATGCCTTTATGAGAATTTCAATTAGTATTCAAAATAATGTATTGAATGCAAGTAAAATATGAAGGCCTAACTCTCTTGTGTTTGTCTTGGTTTTACTAGGCAATAATTCTTGAGAATGTTCCAGGCTCGGGCCTAAGATGTTCATGAATTACTGCTGTTAATTCAGAAAACTTGGAGAATACTGGAGGTATCAATATTCATCTTTCCCAGGGAGAAACCGAGGCTGGAGAGATGAAATTAAGTGCCCACAGTAGAACAACAATCTAATCCTGTTTAACTCCACCGTGGTCCTTGTGAACCACACCCATATGGAAACATTCAAGTCCGATTTATCTTTAAGGCATCCAGTTCTTGTTGGTGACTCTTGTCAGGCTTTCATGGATAATCTAACCTCTTCTTTGTTGTGAAATCGTTCACAATTACCCAGCAGAGGACTTGACCTACAGAAGGCAGCCAAAGGATATTTATTTCTGTCCTCTTTTCACCCTTATCCTTCCCTCTCTCTTCAGCCTTCTAGCACCCCTTCTGGATATCATTTAAGACCTATCATTCTCCCTACCTTCAATGTAGATGTTGGTGCACATTATTTTTTTCCTACTTGTCTGTAGGCATTTTGAATGTGAGGATAATCTTTGCCTTTCCCACAGTAGCCAGCACAGGGCCTTACACTGTGCTAAATGCTTTACTTGAATTACCTCATTTGTAATCCAGTGAAGTTATACTATATCTCCACTTTTAGAAGAGAAATATGTAGCTCAATAAGAAACATGCCCAAGGACTTGCACAAGTCATGGATGAGGATATAAACATCTAAGCAAGAAGAGTGCTTGATGACTAGTGCTTTGCACATGGTAGGTTTTCATCTTTGTGAGAACAAATGAACAAAAGCAATTTCAATAGGCAAGACTGGGGGCTGAGCATAGTTTCATTATACTGTAGGCTTTTTTTTTTTTTTTTAAATCAGTGCCCGTGGTAATAGGATTCTGCCTAATATGACTCATTTCAGAGAAGGCCTGAATAAAGGAGCTCCATAATAATGCCCAAAAAGAAGAAAAAAAAATTAAGTTAGTCTTCTAGAGTATCTGAAAGGCACACATTTGTTCCTTAATCTCACCAAGCCAAATAATGAACAGGAGAGTCCACAAGCAGAATTACTGAGATTGTTCCAAAGCTTAGTAGCTAATTTGATTTTGTACGGGATGTTAAGAAAGGGTTTTAAAGAATTTTTAATGAAAAGGCAATTAACGTTGAAACCTTCATTAATGGATAGTTGAGAGGAAAAACTGGACTTCTTGCTGAGTTTTTGACTTTTTAACTAATAGCAAAAGTTGATGGTATTTTTACTGTATATTGGAAAATGGTAAGGCACTATCTGTTTAATGCAGCTAAACCTTATGGGCAAATAGAACACTTTTAAAGGCTTTTAATTTTTTTTTTTTTTTAAGTAGAGAGGACAGAACCCCCAAGAACTAATTATAACTCAACAGCTCTCATTTGATAAAATGGATGCAGAGTAATGAAATGTTCACCAAGAAACAGTAATTTTGACTCAGCTTAAAAGATTCTTGAAATTCTTATTTGTTCCCCCATATTAGTGTAAACTGACCAGTGTTGCATACAGTAGAAAAATGGACATTTTATAAGAAAAGTATAAAGAGCAGTCCTGAGCATCAAATAACAAAACAGATATTGCTTCTGAATGTTGGTTTGCCTGAATCCAAGTCCTCTAAACTCTTTAAATAGAATTAATTTCTCACTTTAACCCTAATAATTAACGTGAATAAAATATCCATTCTTTGGTTTTCCAATATTTAATTTTGGTACTAGCATTTCCCAAACTTTGCCCTAGAAATGCTATTGACTGTCATGTTCCCCACCCCCTAACACATGTGTGGTCCGTAGGGCCTTAATAATGGAAATGAAGACAGAAGTCTTTTGGCTGGCAGATTATTAGAGTTTTATTGGCCATATGGTGTGCCCTCATTCATGGTGTTAGGAAAAATTTTTATTTTTTGTCTTTCAGAGCAGTGTAAATAAAGAATTTTTATAAACTCCAGATTTAGAATAATTTTCTAACTTGTCTCCTACTGATTTCTTTAAACTCACCCAGATAACTAACTACCATATGTCCAGACCAGAGGATAGGGAGGGGTGAAGAGGCTTAGGGCCCCCAAAGGAGAGAATTTGTTACCCAGCCTTTGTCCCATGGCTTGTGTTTTTGTATGTCTTATTGTCCACCACTGAATCTGGTGACAAATCTCAAACATCCTAAATTTTAGAGTTGATATATCAGAAAAAATAGAACAGTCTTTCTTGGCCTTTTTCATCTGTGTTTACTGGGGGGGTAGCAATGTAGATGGACTGGAGGCATGTTCCTCGAGCCAAAACAGTCTAATTTTATTTGTCAGCAATAAATTTTACACATTGGACCTTGGGCAAGGTATCAGTGATGTTGGTTTTAACTATTGATGAGTCTAAGTAGTTGTGTGATAATCTGTACCAAGGAATAGCTCTTTTCTTTCTAGATGCAGTTATTATTATTTGTATAAAAATCCAGCATATTCATTAAGTTGCAAAGAGCTAAAAAAAACCAAGGTGACCTCTTACATTGTCCACTCACTCAAAGATCAGTGTTAAAGGGAGGAAGGGCTAACTAAGAAAACCAGTAGGAGTTCATAGTCATTTTGTATGGATAAGGGATTACCCAAGTCCTTTCTCTGGGCTCAGGTTTCTCATCTGTCCTGTGTTTGGTGTCTACATTTGTTGTTTGTTTTAACATATCTATCCAGTCTGCACTCCAAATAACAAATGTAGATTTGGGTACTTTAGTTTCTTTCTTAAGTCACAGAATTCAGAAAACATAGGCATTTTGAGTGAATCTTAATGCTCAAATATAATCTGTTTAAGTGGATGAGATATGATAATTTTATGAGACTGTTTTATACACTTGTACAATATAATTACTGAATTAACTTGTCTGTATCATGTCCTTTATTATTTTTTTCATTCCTTTTATCATGCCTTATCCAAATTACTAATGTAAGTAATGTGTCCCTTTATTTCTGCATTAGATTTATTAATTTGTTCACTTGGCCATATGTTTGGATGTCTTGACATGAACTGGATATCAATTACCTTGTCACTTTTTTCTTTATTCTGCCATATTGTGAGTTGACACCAAAATACACACTGCAAAATGTATGTTAGGCTGGGACATTAAAATGATTGACAGTGAACTTGCAGGGCAAGGAGAAGGCTAATCCATATATGACACACAGAAGCTGTTTTCCTGGCAACAACTTCATCATTGTTTCTAAACATGAGAGATGAGCCAATGTACCTAAAAAATCATTCAGGTAAACAGCAAAGAATTTTGTTTGGCAGGGTATGAATACCATAGTCTTTATCCTTCTCACTTCACTGTGGTAAATGGTAATAGATTGTTCCCACTTAGATTAATAGCTGTTTTAACTCAATAAAAGATGTGTAAATCGTTGGCAGTTTCCTATTGAGTCATATTCAGTCCTTTTATATGTCTGTAATAACATCTCAGAGTAGTTAAGATGTAAGTCAGGCCTTTGGGGAAAAAAATGTTCATGTACACTTGGAATATAGGCTAGATACATAGACACATTTTGGGGGGTAATCAGTTGTTTTGAGAACAAGCTGAAATCTGATGATAGCTTCTATCAAATTTTTAGGTCTGGTATCTTATAGTATTCGATTGTTCACATTACATGAAGGAAAGAGAAAATAGGAGACTGTTGGTTCAAAAAATTATATGAGGCCTAAGAAAAGACTGTTCCCAGATGGAATTCACTGAAGACTCTGTTTCTGTGCATTTTTATTATAATTAATTCTTTAATATTGCCAGTTGAATCTCACGAATTGAAAATGTTCCAATCTATACAATCTGGCATCATGCTGCTCTTCTGAAATTCCAGGGAGCCTTCCTAAGGGAAGATTGGGAAATTCACAGTATGAATGGAGCAATTAGAGCAGAGGTGTGGCATCAAGAGATATGGGCCAAATTGATATAACATCACGACAATGGCCTCTTTCCAAATGCACCATAGTCAAATTAGCACTTGGTAATAAGAGTAGAAGAAAGAGAGAGAGATGCTGCGGCTCTTTGGAAAACAGTGTAAGTTTAAAAAAAATTAATTCCATGATCTCCAAATCCTATCCTGAAAGAGATGTGCATCTTCAGGGGTTGGAAGCAGCATTGAATCAGTTGTCAAAATATGCAGTTTCAGGCAGAGGTGTGTAAGAGTCAAAGGGAGAGTGGAAAACAAGGAGGGAGACAAGCCATTGCCTGGAAAATAACTTATTGACCCAGGACTGTCAGGCTTAACTGGGATGGAGAATTAGTAAAGATGAGAAATTAATGGCATACAAACCATTTTTGAGGGGGAGAAGAAAAGCATAAAGCACAAAAGGGCTCATCTGTGCAGGCAGTGGTAGAGCCAGGGTCCATTATTTCATGTCTATCTCTAGGATTGCCCTGAAGGGTTATTCACACTGTTAAGAAGTTAAATACATACAAAAAAGTATCAGCTTCCTTAAATCTTATGTAAAATTCATATAATCTTTTTTTTTAATTCATATAATCTTTCATCTTACCTATGGCATTTTAATAGTAAAAGTTATACATACGCATTGTCGAAAACTTAAAAAATTTGCAAGGGAATTTTTCTCCCCCTCCAAAGACAACCATGGTTAACTGTCTTATCTTTGGTCCTGGAAAACGGAATGAGTACAGAGATGGTGGAAATAAAACCCATAGACCACTATCCAGTTTTATTTACAAGCTTTATGACATATGAATAAGGTTCTGAAAATCAGTATAGAGAAAGGCTACATCTGAATAAGCTTGTATCCCCATTCTGCTCCTTACAGGGATGTGGCTGGAGACATGATTAAGATCTGTATCCTTTGTTAGCCCGAAACAAATGATCCCCAGTCTTTGAACATCATGACTCTCCCTCTCCCTCAGCCATCACTGAAAGAGCCACATCAGTTCTTGGAAAGACCATTTTGTTTATTTCCTGTTACTGCCAACTTTTTAATTCTATTTATCTATCCATCTATCCATCCATATTGACAAGATCAAACTGATAGTGTATATGTAGTAATGTACTGTGCTCTTTTAATTCATCTAATACTTTGAGTATTTCCCATATCAGAATGGAAAAACTCTTCGGAAACATGATTTTAAATTATGAGCTTAATTTTATAAAGGCAGAGGTAGACCTAATTAGATATTATTTATTTGGGAAAAATCAGGATTTAATTTAGAAAATTCGCATATTTAAAAACTCAGTTGCCAAGTTGTGAGGGCTAAATTTACTGAACTTTCCACTTGTGTTATCAGGAAAATAATTGTTAATGTCTGCTAGAGAAGACATCTGTTAAAATTGGCTTGTGACTATAGAAGTTTACCTCTATAAGGAAGGAACAAATATGCAGAGGTTTCACTCACAGAAGTTACAATTATCATGAAAAAATTCCATATCTAAATGTTTTTCTTTTTTGCTTTTTTAAAAATTTGCTTCCTTTTTTTTTAACTTTACCTCCTCTCTTTTCTCTTGAATCCTCAATAGCATCTGTATTGTGTACTAAGTCATGTTAATGGATTCCATAGATAATTTCCAAAGGTTGAAAAGGCCTTTGACTTGAGAGAAATTGAAGCAATTTTGAAAGAAGCTGAAGAAGTGTATATTAGAAATCCTCCCCATGCACATGAATAGTGAGTGACATTTGAATTTGACAGAAAGAGTGAAAAGATCAAGTTGAAATGTGGCACTAGAGAAGGGAACGCCGCCTTATCCGTGCCTTTTCTGTTTGCTGAGAGAAGATATTCTGAAACTTTGAATGAGAAGTAAAGGGCATTAGCATCAAGTGAGAGTACAGGAGTCAGCCTGCATTTGCAAATAACAAAGTCATACGGCTAAACTCCAGGAAGACCTTGAAGCTGAGATCCAAGATCACAGGCTTAAAAATAAGTAACTTTTGTTAAAGAAGAGTGTGTAGGTGACCAAAGTTGAATTTGCACAATAAAGGAGAGATCACAGAAAGGAGACTCTGAAGGAGTCAGGCTACCTGGACTGGTTCTGGGAGTCTAACTCAGGAGGCTGGGCTAGTCTCAGAGTCTATAAAAATGATTTCTGAGAGGTGAGCAACTTACACTTCGGCTTTAAAAAAAAAATCTGAGGACACCTACATAGACATTTATCTTGTTTAAAGGATGGACTCTTCACTGCAGTTATATGTATTTATTCTTAATAATAAGGGCTGCATTTCCCTTTGATTCTCTTCTTTAAAATTTAGGGCATCCGTGGCTCACCGTTTATTCACAGCTGAACACCAGGATTCAAATTGTAGGTTAAGATATCACAGCACTAGACTCACTTGGGATGAAGAATAATTCAGATAAGGAGCTACTCAGTGAAATTTACCTCCTCGAAAGCTATGGTCAGTACTTAGTTGATTATAAATAGTGTTTCCGCCTCTGGTTTGTTTGATTCCGCTAGAATAAGAACATGTTCATGTGTTTGGAAATCTAAAAATAAGTTTAAAAATAGAAAATATAGTGCAAGAATAAAATAGAACAGTGATGCTGAAAAAAGAATTTTAATTAGGGAATTAATTAAACATGCTTTAGTATTAATGTTTACCTGCAATAAATAAAATTGTTGGCGAACTGTAGCATAGTGGGTAAGAGAACTTGGGTCTACTGTGTCATACTGTCTAAATCGAAGCCTAGGTTTACCAGGAAATAGCTGAGAGATCTTGGGACAGCTCTTCATTTATAAACTCAGAATAATAATACATGCGCACCTAACAGGGTTGTTTTGAAAATTACATGAGATAGTTATACAGCAATTAGCCTATGGCATGGCATATGGTAAGCCCTCTGACAATGCTTATTCATTTATGAAGCGGAAAAGGCCTGTGTTAGCTCTGATGCTTTGAGAAGCAGTTGCTGAGATGGGGATTATACATGCAGAAGATTTATTGAGGGGAACATATGTGAAGGATAAAAGGGAGGAAGCAGTAGTAGCAGGGAAAGGCTTCAGACCATAATGTTGGTCTGACACCAGTGAGAGAAGGGGAGGAAGGAAGGCAGATTGAGTAGGAAAAGTCTTAGACTGCTGCACAATTCCAAGAAAGTTTGGGGCAGTTTGATGCAGAGCACTCAAGCCTAAGTTATCTTTGGAGGAGTCCTGTCCCATAGGAGTGAGCCTGTGCAGTCATTGGCAGGGAACATTCCAGGAGAAGCAAGGGCTCTGTGTGAATGTGGTAGTAGATTCAGAGAGATAACAGCCAGGGATGTTGGGCCTGCAGCAGGAGATGCAAGTGGTCCATTTCTGTGATTGCCTCAGGGGCATGCTTGAGCTGGAACTTTGATACAATAGCTATAAATCATTAGTACTGATTGATTAAGGCATTCCATCACTCCAGTTCCCTGGCAGTGTTGGTTCAGGGTACTCTGTCTCTGAACCTCGATTTTATGACCTATGAAATGGGTCAAATAAAAAGCATTATACACTTATTTCAGGGTGGATTTAAAGATGTGAGATATTATGTGTAGAACTTTTTTTTTTTTTTTTAATATGCTTTGGGAATGTAAAGTAGCACCAAAAAAAAAAAAAAATCCCTTTAGATATTTTATAATTCAAAAATTTCTTCCTAATAGTCTGGCCTTCCAATTAGCCTGACTTTATAAGACTTTATTATAATTAATTCCACATGAAAACATGCATCTGTGGAAACAAATAGACTCTCTTATCTTTGAAATTACTAAGAATTTAAGGTTTACCACGAGAATGTTTTATTTGGTAACTGTTGTAAGCATGCATGATAGCAAATTGGCATCACTATTCAATAGACAGCTTGTGGAACTTGAAGAATTTAACCCACCAAACCCAGAAACTAGTTTTAGAGGTACTGTAGTATTCAGTTTTGGAATACTGTTAAGTGATGCATCAATTGTTCATAACTGTATGATGGAGCCTCACAAAATGATCAGAAACCAGAAAGCTCTCAATAAATATTCATTGAGTGATGCACTGAATCAGTTAACTTCTTGCCTTTTTTAAGGTTTATCTCTGTGACCTTTCCTCACAGGGATTAGGGACCCTAAACAAAGAAGCACAGAAGGAAACATGATGAAAAGCCAAATCCCTAATGCTTATAGAAATGAGAAAGGGATGGGTCTGGTACTTGGACCATACCTCTTAGAATCACAAAGATGATAGAATCTTTGGAGCTTATTTAATCCTACTTCATTTTAGAGCAGGTTTTCCCAAATGAGCAAATAGATCATTCTTTCTTGTGGGGAGCTGCCCATTCCTTGATGGATGTTTAGCAATATCCCTGGCCTCTAACCACCAGATGCTGGTAGCATCCCTCCCCAATTCTCCACTTGTACAATAAAAATGTATTCAGAATTGTAAATGTCTCCTATGGACAAAATTCATCCCTAGTTGAGAATGGCTGTTTCAGATACTCGATGACCAACGAAACCTTGAGAGTTTAAATAAATGACCAAAATTCTCGGCAAAATGAGTACCACAACTCTAATCCAGGACTAAGTGTCCATCCACTTCTTTTTCGACTATCTGATACCACCTGTCTGGTTCAGTATATGATTAAATATGCCACCAACACAGTTGTGTTATTTTATCATGACTATTCATATTTATTCATGGCATTCTTCCACTTTGTAGGCTGTTTGATATTATACACATTTTATTGCATGAAAGGCAAGGCTTGATATTTCTTTCTGTACTGGGTTAAAAATGAAGTTCCTTCTGGAGGTGAAAGGGGCATGTTTTGAAGCCCAGAATTGACAGGGAAGAGAGAGTTCAACAATCTTTCTCTTAGGTACTGACTTGGAAATGCATTATGCTTTCTTTGCCAAGCTTACACTAAAATAGAAAGATATATCTTTACACAAAGATTTATTAAAAAAAAAATGCCTGCCAAGTCCAGAAGACACCTCTCTAAAGTGACAGAGAACAAAATGATCTCGTAGGGATGGTCTAGTGTAATTTCAGATAATTCTATATCAGGTTTCTGAGAACCCTTTTGGAAAGCTGTTATATGTTAGTGCTGGTTCTCAAAGAAATGGAAAATTAGTATTTTCTTTCTCAGCCTACAATTTATTGATCAAAGAAAACTTATTTTTGGCTTTGTAGTGTTGCAACAATCTGAAGCATATTAATAAAGAAAGAGAGTTGCTTCTTGGGGAGATAACCTTGATGACTGTAATTTTTCTCATGAGTATCAATGCTGCTTATGTGCCAATACATCACAAGTGAAGGGGAAGGGAGGGGAGCAGATGTTGCCTAGCAAGGGAGTACAGAGTTCTGTGTATTTTGCTTTTTCTTCTTCCAGCCTTTCTCAAAGAGCTCTTATCCTTCACTCTTTATTCTGGAGAAGGTCTTGAAGAGATAGTATTTTAAGAAAGGCTTTTTGAATATAGAGGTTAAAAGAGCTGACAAGGAGCTGCCTAGTTCTGCTCATTGGTTCTGCCCGATATAGTAATCGGAGGACTCAGCCATAGTTTATTCCTGTATATAATGCATGCTTCTGTTCCAAGAGCCACATGGGTCATATCCTGTTCTACCACCTTTGTGCTGTGTCACCTGGGCAAATGACTTGGTTTCTCTTTGTCTCAGTTTTCTCATTTGTAAAATGAGGGCATTAGTAGTTCTAATCCAAATGCAGATAAAATGAGTGAATGTTTTAAAAGTATGTAGAAAATTTTCTGGTAAATAACTCTGTGTTTATTACATGAAAATAATGTGTTTAAAATTCATTAATGAGGGGCACCTGGGTGGCTCAGTGGGTTAAGGCCTCTGCCTTAGGTTTGGGTCATGGCCCCGGGGTCCTGGGATCCAGCCCTGCATTGGGCTCTCTGCTCAGCGGGGAGCCTGCTTCCCTCCCCCCCCCCCCCCACCCCCCCCCCCGCCTGCTTGTGATCTCTGTCAAATAAATGGATAAAATCTTTTTAAAAAATTCATTAATGAGTGTATGAGTGTATAATACATAGTGAGTACTCTGCTAGGTGTTGGTGACTTACTGCAACAAAAAAAGAAAAACTTCAAAGAAAGGTCGACCACCAAACTAGGGAACTAGTCACGTTTTAGAAATTTACTTTTTAGTTCGTATTTACTAAACACCTGCTTCATGAAGGCCACTGCAGGAGCTATAGAGGAGGCAGGGGTAACAGTCAGCATTTCTGTTGTCTAAGAACTCTGTCTAGTGGAGGAGGGAAAATGAAATATAATTATAAGATAATATGATGGGTGATTAGCATAGACACAGTATAATGTGATTTCATAAAAAGACTCACCTCTCTGCCTGTGGATGGGGTTAGAGATGGAGAAGACCTGAAGGGGAGGTGCCCTGTGAGTCTGGTCTCCTTGGCTGAGTCAGTCTGGTTAGGACAGGGAGGAAGACACTGAACAGAGAGAGAAATGAGCCATGGAGCATGGTATGGAGAGAAGAAGGGAAGTGACAAGGCATGCTACATCAGGAAGGGATCAGTGGATCAGGGTCAAGAGTGTAGGTACCACCTTAAAAGAGAAAGGAGGATATTGAAACATTTTTAGTTGGGGAGAGATACGGTCCTAGAGGCAAGGATTTTATTTGATAAACTGCAATCTCATACCTTGAGGAGTAAAAGTGGAGCGGAGGCCAGACTAGAAAAGCCTCAAAGCCCAAATTGGTGAGAGATGATGAGGCTTGAACCTCATCACCTTGAGAGAGGTGAGAAAGTAGAGATGGATATACAAACAGTTACCAGTAGGACTCCAACAAAGTCATTCTGACTGTTATCCTAGAATGGGATTTGAATTGAAAAAAAAAAAAAAAAAGAAAAAGAAGCATGATAGTGAATTTACTGTTCTTATGGTATTGAAAAGTCTTATGTGGCCTTTTTAGACCCTAAGAAGAGAGAGAAAATATGGCACTAGTCATCATCAGGTGGTGTCTTTCTGAGCAATTCATGCCATCTTACGGTGTTGTGAGCTTAGATTTCCTATTGGTGCTTTTTTTTTTTTTAAGATTTTATTTATTTATTTGACAGAGATCACAAGTAGGCAGAGAGGCAGGCAGAGAGAGAGGAAGGGAAGCAGGCTCCCTGCTGAGCAGAGAGCCTGATGTGGGGCTCAAACCCAGGATCCTGAGATCATGACCTGAGCCGAAGGCCAAGGCTTTAACCCACTGAGCCACCCAGGTGCCCCTCCTATTGGTGCTTCTTGCTGCCTTCTTTCTAGGCCCCCATTTTTTGGCACTCTTGATTTGGCTTGGGAAAATTTTTACATACTACTTTTGACTTAGGCACAGAAGTAGAAGGGACTTTAATATAGACTTTAATGTAGGATTTTCTTTGGCCCTTTTCTTAAATCATAGATATCTGAGCAGAACCTGTGAAAGGATCCTTGGAGATCATCTAGTGAGGTGGTGGGAGAAAATGTTTTATTTTAGATGCCATCAGCAAAGTCTTAATCATGGCTGCTTGTAGCGCTGTGTTGACAAAGAATGTGAGGCCCATCTGGTTTGGTGGAAAAGTGACAAGATCAACTAAAGATGCCCATCATGGGTGCAGCAGGGCGGAGCAGAAGCACATATGCTTCATGTATCCATTTGTAGGACAAAGAATCCAAGCTCTTAGCATCAATGGATTTGACAAAGGTCACATATTTAGTTAGGAGTATAGCTGCAAAGAAAACCAGGTCATGTGGCTCCCAGTGCCAAGATACTTCTTTCATTTCTTCCGTAAATATTTGCCAAGGTCGACAGGGTCCAGATCACTTTTTCTTGTGTTTTTGTTTTTAATGCTGGATTTTCAGCCTCTCTCAATGCAGACCAGGTCCCTGCTTTCACAGAGACCATCTTCTAGTGGGAGGTGGATAGTAAACAAATGAATAAGATAAGATCAGATGGCTGTTGAAGATTAGGGAAACAGCACAACCCTGGGTGTGGTGATAGGAAACAGCCGGGCAGTGGGGCAGCCAGTGAGGAAAATTGCTTCAGAAAAGAGGGCTTTTTTAGCTGAGACTTGAATGAGAAGAAAGAGCCAGTGAGGCCAAGATCTGACAGAGGGGGATACACCAGGTGATAGGTACAGATAGGCAGGTGCAGAGACACTAAAGCTGAAAGTAGCTTGAGTGTTTGAGGAACAGAAAGAAGGCCTGCTGGGCTGGGGCACAGGGAAGGAGCGGGACAATAGTACCTGGGAAGATGGGAGAGTTACACAGGGGCCAGATTCCGTATCACCATCTCTTGGGGAAGGGAATCCTAGGTCCTGCTCAGTGGCCCAAGCAGTAGAAAAGTGAAGGGCTAGACTGTGGGTCTCCAGTTTCTTAGTGCAGTGTTTTTTAAAGTCTCCAGGAGTGCGTAGCCCTTTCTTTCTTTTTATAGAAAACTCCTTGATTATAACTGCCAAGATCAAACAGCTGATAAGATCAAAAACTTTGCTCTATATAGATTAGAGTGGAAAATAGAAACCTGGAATAAATGTGTTTCCTTCAGGTGACCTTAGTAAAACATTCATGGGGTGCTGACAAGTACTTTGAATTTATACAATGGGGAACACAGTTTAAATACTTTGATATATTGCAAGCAGCTTCTACGGAATCTCAAAAAAGATTGCGAAGCTCATTTAAATCTTGTACCAACCCTGTGAGAATTGGTAGGAAATAGCTATAGCTATTTTTTTTTCCAGATGGATAAAATGAGGCAGAAAGATTAAATTATTTGATTTCAGATTTCTTCCCATAGTCTTGCATTCAGTCTAACAGATACATTCTACACACCTTAATTTATAAATAAATCTGTGGTTGAAATCCAAAATGTGGTAAGCCATCAATTAGACTCTTTTAGGTTTTTAGTTCCAAGGTCCTGATTTGTGTATTTACCTTACTAATTATGAGTAACAAAGAAAATAAAATGAATCTTTCAAGATTCATGTACTTGAGCAGTATACTGAGCCTACTGAATTTATTTTACTTGGCAACTTGTTCCTAAATATTTTCTGCTAGGGTTTATGGTTGTCAAGTTTGAGGTTGCCCCATTTGCTATTTGCATATAGTCCATTAACGGCATTGTCCTTTTCCTTCCCTCCCTGTCTCTCCCACTCTCCCCCTCCCTGGGCTGATTTACCTGTTCTGTGCATTCTGTTCCTTATAGGCTGTGCTCTCAAGTGACAGCTTATGAGTTTAATAAATCCAAGCTAATGTGTAAATGGATGTTAATGGTCCACCCTCCCCTTCAGCATAGCATGTATACACTTTAATGGTGACCTTTGATGGTTAATACCTAACTCAAAGGAATGACTAATGGCAGAATTAGGAAGCCAAGTAGATTTGGAGGTCAGTGTTGTAGCTAATTGAAAGTAATACATTTGGGGGAAGTCAAGGACTTTGTGTGCCCCTCAGATAATCAAGATATGCCTATTCCCAGAGCCAGCTCTCCTTCTAAAAGGTGGGTCTCATTATATAGGATTTCATGAGCCTCAAATGGTTTTTCTGATATGGATATATAAAGGTGTGAGCTGTACCTATAATGTTTCTCAACAAATTAACAGAACTTTATATTGATGTGCAAAAGTAATATGTGGACAAGAAGTGAACTTCAGGGAGAATCTAATTATCATCTGCAGAATCATTTCTTCCCCCTCTTCTTAAAAGATAATGGTGTTTTTAAGGAGTCTTTTGTTCCTACCATATTCTTTCTGTGTTGACCCAGGATCTTTAGACCTATTTCAAGTTGCAGTGAACCAGGGATATAACCTATAAGGGAGGAGTCCTGAATAAATGGACTTTGGGATTTTATTTTCAGTGTATCCCTGATGTATAGCACATATATCCTATACTGATAGGAAAACTCATCCTAAGGGGACACCTCACATTCAACTTTAAAAATGTATCTATTTAACTAAGCTCTCAAAATATTGAATTTCATAATCTCCCTGTGCAATATTTTCTTCCTTAAAGGAAGATAAATGAATCTTTAAATCTGCTTTCTATATAAAGGTATATTCAGGTATATGCAGAAAGGAAATGATTCTGCCAAAAGTACAGAAAAGGAAAATTTATATTTATATCCAGAACAAGTTAGGCCAACTTCCAGAGCCTTTAGTACCAGCAATGCATTTACTAATTCTATTGAGAAATGTAGACTTGTTATATTATTCTGATTAAATCTGGTTTGAGCCCTGAGTTAGTAAAGGATTTTTTTTTAAATTTTAAACAATGTAAATATGTATCTCTAGGACTGCTATAATTCAGACCAATGGTGGCTGTATGGAGACTAACTTCACCTACCACCACTTTCACTGGTTAGGAATAACACTAGTCCAGGAGTCAAGCAATGTGGTTTTTCTGAGAACTTTGTGATCTCTGGCTCTTTACTTTTCATAGGACTTCGAATTCTTCATCCACAGACCAGATGGTTAGGGGAGAGTTTATTTTCAGGGCATGTCTCATTGATAAAATTCTAGGATTCCAAGAAATAAAGGCAAAAAATATAAATGTTTTTGTAAGGACAGAAGGAGATTTTGTGATGTACTATCCTGGGTCCATCTCCCTAATATTAAGTTGTGACTCCCATAGCAATTTGTCTGTATTGTTTTATTTTATGTGCACCTTGGGATATAATTATTTATATATTTGCCTTACTTCCCCTCCTAGATTGCAAGTGAAAAGTGATATAAAATATGACTTTATATAAAACTTTGCCCCTGATAGGCATTTGGTAGAGCTCTCCTGGAAGGTTGCCTCCCACATAATGTTTTTGTGTAGCTTATAGAAAGGGGCACTGTTGCTTTATTTTTAATTTCCAATATGGCATTCACTGCTTCCTTTGTTAAGACTTTCCTGAACATGTGTTATGAACAGAGCACTGTGCTAGAAGTTGTGAGGGTTATAAAGCTTCTATCTCCTATCCCAGAGAGTTTATAATCCAGTGGTAGTACATGGACACCTGCAAATGAGAGAGTCACCAGTGTCAGGGGCCTTGGCAATGCCTAGCAATAGCCAGTGTTTATAAAATGATAGCTGGTTTCTTCATTGGCTGCAAATATAATTTCTAGTGTTATTATTATTTTCATTATCTATAGAAGCTAAGATAATTAAATGGGAAAAATAACAAGAATATCCTATCGTGACTAGACAGTGTTGATGTGTCATCATTATAGACATCTGGATTTGGTTAAAATGGTTGGTGGTACCTTGAAAAATATACGGTATCTCCTCACAGTAGAACTAAATAGCAGTACTGCTTTGAGCACAATGCACAGTTCCTAGGATAGTAATAAAACCATCACCTAGGAACTTGTTAGAAATGTAGGCTCTCACTGAGTTGCTCCAGAAACTCTGGGAGTGGAGTCCATCAGTCTGTGTTTAAAGACATACTTTGGGTGGTTCTAATGTGGCCTAAAGTGTGAAAAACACCTTTCCAGAATGTCTGCAGAGATGCGGTATATATACCTGGGAGGAGTGTGTGAAGGTGAGATGCCAAAGATAAAAATGGGTTAGAAGAAAAGAAATTTCATAACCCCTACTCCCAGAGAGTTTATAGCCTAGCGAGAAGCAAGTGAACACTAAGATAAGTATGCAGTCACAAACTAGAATACATGTTGCAAGTGCAAAGATCTCATGCAGTTGTGGCCTGGACCAGAAGAATCGAGGAGTATAATGTTTAGGCAAGACCAACTGAGGAATGAGTTTGAGCAGAGCTTGTGCTGTTGATGCTGTGTGGGTGTAAGGAGGTAGCCTAGAATCAGTTAGGGGGCCTATTTAACAAAATGCTTTTGTGTAGTTCTTTTCCCTGTGTTTTGTATTTTTCTTGGAGTTAGTGGCCATATTCTG